>JAKSZP010013439.1:0-109226 GCA_022478985.1 Massospora cicadina
GCATGACTAAAAATTAATAGTGTAGTATATGACAGTGATAATTGTGATGTGGGACAGTGAGATCTATAGGGTATAAGGGATTATTGCCATAGTCAATATCCTATGGTTAGTTAAACCAAAAATTGCAACACGCTTAAAAAATTTCTACTTTATAGTGGCAAACTAAGACTAAAATGCCAATTAAACATAGCTGTAACAGCCTTGAAGTTGATCCATCTGAAGTCCGCCCATAAAAGTGAAACAAAACCATAAGTTATTGTTTTAACATAAGTTAATATTAATTGACTGATAAATTAGTGTGCATAGGTTTGATGAGAATGTTGGAATTCAAAAGATGTTTGGGTTATTTTAGCATAAAGAATTTCATATGAAGAAGCTTTGCATAAGATAGGTGCCGCATATACTACAGTAAATCAAAAATGAACCATCATGAAGATAGTGAACAGTACATAGACTTAGATTTATAAAACTAATTTTTATTATATCTATTACTATGGGTAAGAGGTGGATTTTCACAAACATTGAAATTTAAACAGCATTCAAAACAGTAACAGAAGCTAGCTGTCCAGCTATAAAGAAAATAATGTCAGTCATATCATCAAGAAAGTCTTGGCTTTGGTGAGTTAGGATACCGAATAAGTTTCGCCAATTTTTACAAGCTAATCTGATCAGGGGACAAAAATTCCTAAGGTCAAAAATTGATATGATTGGAAGATAAGCTATACATTCTGGCGGATCATAAATTAGAGTCATGGCGAGCCTTAAGATTGAGCAGAAATTATATGATGTGAAGTGTATTGATCAAAGGTATCACTAGTTTAGCAGATTGAGGGAATTCCACCAAAACCTCGAGATAGACAAAAATCACTAAAATGGAAAATATAGGAGATTACAAGCAGAAGGGTGGAATTGGCCTAGAATAATGAGATAATTGTTGAGTGAAAGATGAGAGGAAGAGGTTTTTTGAGTATTCTACAGATAGGTACTGCATTTTTTATATTATAATAAAAGTGTCAATCAGGGCAATTGCTCCACATCTCATATAGTAAGTTTTATTAAGGATTGGCAATCTGCATATCGTCCATTCCATTGCTCAGTAGCTAATACCTTGTGCAAACCAGTTTGGAAGATTTAATAGTCTTTCCAAAAAATTAATAGTGGTATACACTACAGGGGGCCACTGATCAACTGTAGCATAAACCACACTAGGGCATCATGGCGAGCCCTCACTCTTTACACCAGAATCTAATTAGAATTCATGATCAGTACATTTGAGAAGCAATGGAAGCATACAACAAAAAACCAGCACTTTTTAGGGTGATGAAGCCAGGTGACGAGGATACTATGATAGAATTGCAGTTAGACGCTTGACCTGTGTTGGCGTCATATCAACAGGGCAGGTCCACAAATGTGACCCTTCAGCAATTGTGGGGTATTATGGAATGGCTTTTGAGAGGGTACCACCTTTATGAAGATGATGTGGGGGAGCATGAGCTGAGTTTGTTTTATAACTAATTGGACCAAGAAGCTTATTATGCATTGTCCCCCTTGGGTTGGGACCATCTAGTACTAAAAAAGCTTATTATGCATTGTATATATCTTACCTTGACGCTATCCTCATGGGGCTGTATCACCAGCTTGGCACACATGGAGCTGAAGAATACCTGGTTGCTTACATCCAGCCTTCGATCCATCAGCTACTGCATGTGTTGGCTTACATAACATTAAGATAAGGTACATCATGCGGTTTTCTTTTGCAACAGAATGAAACTTGCCTTTTACTTGACCTACTTGATCACTCTTCCTCAGAGGTCCAGGAAGCGGTAGTGCATTTAAACAGTTGTGTCATGGATTTCCGCCGTCATATGAACAAATTAGTTCCTCAGTTGAATCATGAGTTGACCAAAGTAATAAGGGGAACTGTTAAACTTATGCAGCCTATCAGTGGATTAGATCTGGGATGTCACAACGTTGGATAGCAACACTGAGTGGTTTATGGTGGGCCTGGTGGAATGGGCTGAAGGGATTGAAGCAGCGATGGCTCAGATTAGAGGCTGGATTACCCTGACAGAGCAACAAATGACGGATCAAGTTGACTCTGTGGTTTTTAAATCTTGTTAACTTTGTTTTAAGCAGAGTAATTAGCGGATGGCTGACCAAATGACCAGCTCTTTTTTGGAGTCCTTAGAATAAAGCTAGTTGTTGGGTTGGGTTAATCAGTTGGAAAGTGCTAGTCAGGAAGCTTGAAGCAAAACATTACCCTTCCATTCATTGAGATGGTAGATTATAATGATATGCGAGTGCATTTGGATACTCTTTTCAGGGCCAACGAGGAGCTGTTGTGAGAATGAGCCACTCTCATTAATCAAGTAGACGAAGCAAACCAACAAGTGCGTGACACTCGATGGTAGAACGCAATAATGCAGGGTACATTAGAGGAAGTTCTTTCACAGCTATAGGCAATGGAACTTAAACTGAACTCTGAGTGAAAATTACACCACTAATTGCAAAGGTAGTTTAAAATGCTTCAACAGGGAGTGCAAGCGGCTAGTGTTAGTGCTATTCAGTCAATTCTGAGAAAATAATTAATGAACATCTTTGCTGAACAGTCTGGTAAGGGGTGAAAGGGTGCAGTTATTGGTGAGTCTGGAGAAGAATGCTAAAGACCAGCCTGTGAGTATCTCTCAGGGGTTGTGGCAGTTCCTCCTCGCAAACCAACTTCTTCCAGTCCAATTCAGTGGATTTGCATCCATCTAGGCAACCCTATTCTAGTTCACAAGGGGATGTTCCCCTTGGAAGGTCAAAACCTATTTTAGCTGTTTCTCGCACTTAGAGTCCATATTGAGGTAATTTTGTTTGTATCAAGAAGTTACCACTTTTCAGTCATGAAGGGAATATGCACGGATTTTAAAATGGTACGAATTTGCTGTGGAAGGGGCCTCAGATTGGTGAAAAGCGAAACAGTTTCCTTCAACCCTAGATGTTGAGAGCACTGACCAAGTCACCTGTTACCTCCAAATAGTTTCTTATATTCTTAAAAGGTAAAGGAGACTGTGCTCTATCTGTTTGGTGGCGCGGCTAAGATGGCACAACGCAAGGCCAACCTTCTGACCATACAGTTCCACATGAACAAGTCCCTTAGTGGAGTTTGCAGAGTAATTCACAAATGAAGCCCATGTGTTTTTGAGAGCTAATATCTTAACCAATAAGGATTTAGTCATAGCCATGATGGCTGCAGTCAAACCATATTGTGAACTGCATAATGCTATGACTCACATACTGAACAAAGATGAGGGGCTTATTTGAATTGTTAACACTTTGCGCTGTCTTTCCACTACATCTAATGCTCCCAATGTGGAGCAGAAGGCCCCTGTTACTGCCGCTCTATACTCATTGGGAATTGGACAGCAATGACCCAGTTATAATCTGTTGAGCAATATTCGTCCAACCTATATATCAGCAGATCCTTTCCACCCTCCTTACGCTCAGCCGCAGCATCCTTAGCTTATTTTCAATAATTTGGTAACCTTTCAACCTGACCCTTTAGGCGCAAACTATAGATGGGAGATAAAATGAATGCTTTTTTCTCATGCAGACAAACAGAGCATCATGCAGCTAACTGCCCAGGCAACCAGCACATAAATTCACTGTCATCTATTTTTATTAAGCAGGGAAAAGTTTGGGTGGAAAAGAGCGGGGATGATCTAACTCTGCTAATTAAAATCTAATTGTCCTTAACAATTACAAAGAGTCTATTTGCGTTGGCCCCGGTACCCAAAATGACAACTTACTGTACCAACAAACTCCGGCCAATACCTCAGCCTCCATTTAAGAGAGTGAAAATTCTTCTTCAGGATATGAGTTCTGAAAAGATGTGCAAAAGCTGTATGTATGGCAAATCTATGAATAAAACAGAATGAGTGTTGCTGGACCCTCAACAGACGTCGTCTCCCTAGTTGGGGTTAACTTAGCCATTCAAGTAAAAAAGATCGCCTAGGAGTATCCTCATGTTGGTATGGGTATATCCACTTTCCATGGTAACAAAAAGCCTTTGGACGTTCACATAATTAATACCAATGGTTCTTCTTATTTGGAGTGACCTACTATGATATTTATGTTCAGAACACAAAAATCCGAGCTATTATAATTACTGGTGCTCCAGCTAATATAATTTCCACCAAGCACGTGGCTAAGCTTCCCCTGAAGCCTGATGTGGATCTCAGAGTAGTATATGGGACTGCGGGGGGAAAGAGCACTATGTCTGAAGGTGCTTACAGCTTGTTATCTCTGAGATTCAGTTTTGTTAGGGCCTCCATGCCAAAGGTGATTCTGCCAAAAAATAATTATGAAATTTTGATTGTTGCTGCGTTTTTGAGTTTTTTTGGAGCCATGGACAATAAGGCAGAAAAAACCATTAATATCATGGGACAACAGATCCCCATTTACTTTACCTCTAGTGGAAGGCCAAAAGACCTGATCCGTTCCAGCCAGATCAATTTGGCGTATAGCGATGGGGTAATTCCTGTCTGATATTGGCAGATGAAACGGAGGGCCAGAGCTCACCCAAACAGATCTATAAATGCAAAGGTTACCTGCTACAAGCTGTGAGAACTGCAAGCATACCATCCGGGCATCAGGTCATACTAGGGACGGAGTTTAAAAATTGCCACCCCATAAGGTTAATATGAGGAGATTATGAGACACTACTAGTAATCCCAACTTGAACCTCATGTAGCTCCTGGTTTAATGTTACCAGGGCAGGGAGAAGTGAAGGTGCTGATAGAAAACCTGCAGAGGGAAACTATGACGGTTCAAAGGCATCAAGTAGTAGCTTATTTGCACTTGATTCCAATTGATGAGGCTCACCATATTCACAGCTTTGAATCATGAAAGGACCTTGGCCTACCAGTAAAATCACCATTCAGCGCAATGGCAATTGTTCCACAGGAAGCGTTACCTGGATTATTGGAGGAATAGAAAGAAAGGGTGATGGCCCTATTTGGAAAATACTGGGATATTTTTTTTCTTCCAATGACCACAACTTGGGGTGTGTGCGAGGGGTGGTGCATTGGGTAGACATGGGAGATTACCATCCCATTTGTTATGGTCTATTAGGCGCTCAAAAGTGGCGGAAGAGGTTTTTTCTTAATGAGATAGATAAACTGATTGAACAAGGGATGTTAAAGCTATCTAAGAGCCCGTGGCCATTGCCAGTGCTTATTGTTGAGAAAAAAGATGGTACTAACTGGGTGGTCATTGAATATCAAAAGCTCAATAGCGTTACAAAGAAAGATTCCTGCCCCCTTCCACAAATTGATGACGCATTAAATCAACTTGGAGGGGCTAACTATTTTCTGCCATGGAATTGATATTGGGGTACTAGCAGATTGAATTGCCAGCGGTGGAACGTGAGAAATGCGCTACAATCAATTCAAAGGAGTTATTCCAGCCTACATGTATGTCACAGGGTTTGTGCAATGCTCCAGCTACATTCCAGCATGCCATAGATGCAATCTTGGGTTTTGAAGCTTTCCTAAGTTTTGCTTTTCCTCAATTGTATCAACTTGTTCGTGTAAACGTTCATAGAGCATCTTGATCACTTGGAACAATTGGTCCACTGACTCACCAACGCTAATATCAAGATTGAGCCTTTGAAGTGTCATTTTTCAAAGAACAATTAGAAATACCTTGGGTTTGTGGTGGACTTAAAAGGGCTTAAACTGAAGCTGGCAATGGTGGAATTATAAGTAAGATGACCTGGCAAGGCAAAAAAGGAAATATCCAAGTGTTGTTAGGGATGGTCAGTTACTACTGGTGGTTCATTTCTAACTTCAGTTGTATTGGGACACCACTTTTTAGTTATTGAAGATAGATGACACTTTATAATGGATGGAGCGATGCAAAATGCTTTTGATGTCTAAAGAACCACATGGAAAAGCATGCTTGTTTTGCAATACACCAACTTCAAAAAACATTTTATAGTACACTGGATGCATAACTTTCCGCTTGAGGGACTGTATTATCTCAGAAGGACAATAATGGCGTAGAGCACCCTGTCACGTTTTGTAGCTGAAACTTAAACTGTCATAATTGAAATTACACCGTGACTGAGTGTGAGTGCTTAGCGTTGATATATGCATATAAACAGCTTTAGGTATATTTCCACGGGGTGGTATTCCAATTGGTAACAAATCATGAATCCTTGCGCTGGCTGCAAAATCTCTGTGAACCTGAAGGATGACTCACATAAAGGGCTTTTAAGCTCCAAAAAAATGATTTTAATATTGTACACTGGCTGGGAGCGAAACATCAAAAAGGAGACTGTTTTTCAAGAGCTACTAAAGGTGGCTTTTCTGGCGGATTTGCCAACATTATTTATGAGAAGATAGTGGTAGGCAAATACCACGATGAGCCGCCACAAATGATCAAAGTGTTAGATGGGCTTAAATAGGATATCTTCTTATATGATGGAGATTTATATAAGCGGATTGGGGAATTGATGTTGAGCTTCACTAAATGCTCTGCTTAACCAGCGTTCATTATGGATGTACATCAGGCGGTAGGGCATGGTGGGTTGCAGAAAATTTTGGAGTTTTTGCAACCCTGCTACTATTAGGAAAGCATGCATTATGATGTGCTGGAAACGGTTAGCTGTTGTAATTAGACTTAAGTTGAGAAAGCATTCCACAAGAAGGTCACATACCAGCTGGTTAAGTCCTGGTTCACATGGCATACCGTTTCTCTTGATGTGGTGGGGCCTTTGCAAACTGGCGCAAACTGATCTAAGTACATAATCGTAGCAATTGATCATCTGATGAGATGGTGGAAGCCAGGAGATTAATGATGTGGGGGCGGCCACCACTAATAAGTTTATCATGGAGTGTGTCATACAGCAACATGGCTGTCTGCAGTTAATCTTAAGGGACAATAACTAAAATTAATTCGCATATCCTGACCAGGTGAATGAACTAATGGCAATCTGCAGGACTTGATATACTCTACTATCCAGAAATAAATGGAATGGTAGAACAGGTCTACGGAACATTGGTAAACATACTCCTCGATCTTGTGAAAGATTGCCCCTCTGAATGGAGTACCCTCCTACCCACAGCTGTCTTTGCATATAATATCAGCTACTATTTGTCCACTGGCAAGAGTCCTTTTTAACTGCTTTATGGTTGTTGAGAACCTATATGACTTGACGACAAGCCACTATTAAAACTATGGGGATCATTGGAGGAATTCCGCCAAAGGATCAATGGACAGAATCCGCCAAGGATGATTCAGAGCTATAAGTGATTGGTCACTTTAGGATAAGGTGATAATGGGTCATAATGGGTCATAATGGGTCTTATCAGATTGGATTTAAAATAGGGCAATAAAGCGATGTCAACATTTGACAAAAGGATAATGGATTGCCTCAAATCAAGTTGATAAATGATTAAAGAATAATAAGCTGAAACCAATGAGAAGATGGTGACATGAATAAACTAAGCGGAAGAGTTGGTACTAACAGACGCCATTGGGATATCAAGGAAATGAGGGGACTTGAGAAGTAGTCTTGGAAGGTTTATAAAAAGAAAAGAGAAAGGAGAGAAAAAAGTGGACCAGAGGGAATCCGGTGAAAAATATATTTTAATAAAGAAGTGGTTGGGAAAATTGCTCCCATGTTTATTACAAAATTAAGTGGTTACGAGTGTAGCAAGGAACTGACAATCATCATATCAACCAATCTAATTATTCAATGGGGGAAACCCTGTGCAAAAAACCCTTTAGCAGGTACAAAATGAATCACCAAGATTCAACAGTGGTGCTCACTACAGGGGGCCCATTGACCAATAACAAAATTATGAAAATTCTCCACCAGCTATGTCACATCCAGGTTGCTTCAAAATGAAACCTGCATTAAACAATGGCCCTGGGGCCTATGAGGATTTGAGACTCATGTTAGATACTGTGATCAAGAAGCAAGATGAGTTGCTTAATAATGTTTACAGTGATAAATTGCCGCCATTTGATCGCAAAGGAAATATTCATAGGTTCTTTCACCAATTTGAGTTTGCAACTGAAAGTACTTCAGATTGACAGAGGGCAAAGCTGTTACTCACCTCTTTGGATGTTGGAAGTGCTGATCAAGTTGTTTGTTACCTCTCAACTAGGTCCGCTTCATACTATGAAGTTAAGGAGATGGTGCTGCAATTGTTTGGTGGAACTGCAAAAATGTCGCAGCAGTAAGCCAAGTTCTTGACCATTGGGTTTCAGCAAAACGAGACCCTCACTGCATTTTCTGACCGATTTACTATGGAAGCGCATGTGCTGATTGGAGCAGGCATTCTATCCAAAGTTGATATGTGTATTGCCATGGCCTCAGCGGTGAAGCCATACCCTGAGCTTTACAAAATCATAGCTCTGTTGTTAGAGCCTGACGTACCTCTTCTTGAACTTGTTCAGTTTATATGTCGATTATCTGAAAATTTTACTCCACCCAATACTGAGCAAATCTGCACTGTCGCAGTTGAGTACCCTAATCATGTAGAAAGAGATAACCGGTCAGAAAGAATCCTGTCAGGATACTCTTCTCCATCCAATGGGCGTTCCATGATTTCTGATCAACATCAAACCAACTACCAATCTGGGCCTAACTACGCTGATAGGGGGCTGTCGTTATACCGTTGGGGGTCTAGTTATGTCAATCCTTTTCAAAATCATCTACCAAATGAACCAACTTATCCTAAATATGGCCGTAGGTCTTATGGAGTAAGTTGTTTTGATTGTGGTCATACTGGACACATGGGATGATGGTGTCCTAACCAACGGATCCCTCCCTTGCAACGTGAGCAGGGCAATCAGGGAAAAGCCTGAGCGGAGTAGAGAAGGGACTCTCTACTTCCGCTACCTTAAACTTACATGTCCCACCTGAGTCTACTGTGTTAAATATAGCTGAAGCTTCTCAGTATGACGATACATTCCTCTACTACCCACCGGTTGAGGGAGTAGATGTGTTGACCAAGTGTACGTTGAAGAAATGGCATTCAAAAACTCTCTGGATCAACCAAAGCTTTATGCTTGTCAAATGTTCAACCAAAATCTGTTAGATCAGCTTGAACCAGTTGCAGATGCCCTGTCCCTGAGGAGAATAGAAATCGCCCTTCCAGTGGATACTATCATAACCAGATACCATAAAATTGGGGCGGGTATTATGAGTTTCCTGGGAAACCATGAATCCTTAAGTGTACATATAGTGAAAAGCCGGGATGCATCTTACTCAGAATGCACTTACTGTGACATTGTGATAGCTAAAACTTGGGTACGGGCTATCATTGATACGGGTGCACCTGTTAATATTGTCCCCACTAAATTGGTGGCGAAGTTGTCCTTAAAACCTGACATAGACCACCAGGTGGTGTATGGGACCGCTGAAGCTGAAACCACCACTTCTGAGGGAGCATATAGCGCTTTCCCTTGCAGTTTGGATCTATTGTTGTGGTGGCTCCAGTGGTGGTATTACCAAACAGTAACTACAGTTTATTGATTGGAACTGCATTTATGCGGCACTATGGGGCTATAGTTGACATGATGGAAGAGACCCTATGCATTGTATGACAGCGAATCCTTATATATTTCTCCTCTAGTAGAGCGCTGAAGAGTTCAGCGCATTTGGGACAGATCAACCTTGCCTACAGTGATGGGGTGATTCCAGTGCGCTATCATCGCTTAAAAAAGAAAACACGGGCCCATCCCCATCAGATATACAAATACAAATTGGTTACCGCTTAGAGCAGCTGGAGCTATATCCATTCTCTCTGGACATCAAGGAATAATTAACACTGATTTAGAGGTGGAAGTGCCAGCTGGGCTCTATGGGGAGATCATTGGGCCTTATCATCAATCATGGCTTGAGCCTCAGGTGGCTCCCAGCATCATACTACCAGGCCATGGGGAAATCAAAGTTCTGATAGTAAATCTTCAAAACAGTCCCATTTGAATCTGCTGGCATCAAGTTATAGCTTATTTACATCTGAATTCAGTTGAAGAGATCAAACAGGTTCATGAGTTCAGTTCTCTGGATGAATTTGGTCTGCTCATCAAACCGCCTCTCGGCGCAATGGTGGTTGTACTGCGAGAAAAGTTATCTGGGTTATCAGAAGATCAGAAGGAGCAGACGAAAGCGCTATTTCAAAAATATAAAGAGATCTTTGCAGTTGATGATCATGATCTGGGGTGCGCTTGGGGGGTTGTTCATTGACTTGATACTGGGGATCATCCTCCCATCTGGTCTCAACCAATTCATCAATCACGGGCAGCTGAAGAAGTTGTCACTGAGGAGATTAAAAAGCTGTTGGAGCAGGGAATGCTCAAACCGTCTAAGAGTCCATGGTCTTCGCCTGTCCTAATTGTAAAAAAAGGATGGCACTAACTGTATAGTAATTTACTACCGGAAGCTCAATAGCATCACCAAAAAAGAAGATTACCCTCTGCCACGGATTGATGATGTGCTAGATTACTAGGTGGAGCCTGCTACTTCTCGGTGATGGATTTGATATCTGGTTATTGGCAAATTGAGTTGCCCATGGAGGAGCAAGAAAAATGCGCAATAATCACCTCAAAAGGGCTTTTCCAACCAATACACATGCCGCAGGGACTCTGTAGTGCCCCAGCTACGTTTCAACGAGCAATGGATACTATACTGAGTGATCTGAAACTTTCATGTGTTCTTGTGTATCTTGACGATATTAACGTCTTCTCTCGCACGTTTACTAAGCATCTCCCTCATTTGGAAGAGGTATTTTGCTGACTGGCTGATGCCAATATCAAAATCAAGCCTCAAAAATGCCACTTCTTCAAGTATCAGCTTGAGTATCTTGGGTTTGTGGTGGATTGACTGGGCTAAGACCTCATCCAGCCAAGGTAGAAGCCATCCAGAGGATGACTAAGCCCGCTAATAAGTGGGACATTCAGGTGCTTCTAGGAATGTTGGGTTACTACTGATGATTCATACCCAATTTCAGTTGCATCAGAGGTCCGCTGTTTGAGCTGCTAAAGAAAGATACCATGTTTGAATGGATGGAGCGACGTCAATCTGCCTTTGATACACTTTGGATGGCATTAGTCAGTGCGCTGGTGTCGCGCTATCCTGATTTCGATTAAGAATTTATAGTGCAAACAGGTGCATCCTTTTCCGCTGTTGGGGCAGTCCTGTCTCAGAAGGACAATGATGGAGATGAGCACCATGTGACGTACTGTAGTTGTAGCTTGAATTGCCATGAACAAAATTACATCATAACTGAGTTGGAATGCTTAGCAGTGATCTATGCATATAAACAGTTTTATGTCTAATTGCATGGAGTAAAGTTTAAAGTTGTGACGGATCATGCATTGTTGAGTTGGTTGCAAAATTTGAAAGAGCCTGAAGGGCAGCTAGCCCAATGGGCTCTTAAGCTTCAAGCTTATGACTTTGGGATTTTACATCAACCAGGAGCCAAATACCAAAACGCTGATTGTTTATTGATATTACCAACAATTGCAGTTACAGTGGATCTAAGCGATATAACGTTTGACAATTTGCTCAGCGGAAAATACAAAGATGAACCGCCTCAAGTAATCAAGTTACTATCTGAACTCAGAACAATACGTTCCTAAGAAATGGGAATTGTATAAGCGTATAGGTGACGTTACTGTGAATATCCCAAGGCCTTCTAACCGCTCAAATATTATTATGAGTGCACATTGAGCAGTTGGCCATAGGCGGAGTCTGGTAAACTCTTGAATTGTTAAGGCTGAGGTATTATTGGGAAATCATGCAATATGACGTGCTTGAGACCCTGTCTTGCTGCCACCAGTGCCAGGTGGAGAAGCTGTTCCACCAGAAGGCTTCATACTAGTTGGTAAAGCCTCGTCTTGCTTGGTATACCATCTCTATTGATGTCATGGGCCCTCTGACAATTGGAGAAAATCGGTCTAAGTATATCCTGGTGGCAATTGACCACTTGACAAAATGGGTGGAGGCGTGAGCCATATGGGATATGGGGGCAGTTACTGTGGTTAAGTTTATAATGGAATGTATCATACAGCGTCATGGCTGCCCACAGTTTATCTTTGCTGAAAATGAAACCAACTTCACCTCCCACATATTACCTAAGATCAACGAATTAATGGCCATCCGTGGGGTCCTAACAACCCCGTATCACCCTGAGTCCAATGGAATGGCTGAGAGGGTTAATGGGTCTCTGGTGAATATACTCCAGAAGCTGGTTATGGATAGACCCTCCAATTGGAGTACCCTTCTTTCTACCGCGTTATTTGCCTACAATATTAGCTACCATTTAGCCACGGGAAAAAACCCCTTTTGATTGCTTTATGGGCGGCATCCCGCTCTAATGCACTGCTATATGACTGTGTAGAGGACACCGGTGGAGTGGATCCGCAGTGATATACAACCACCCTTACAAATATGATGATTAAATTACAAACTGAAGCGTACTCATTCAGCCTTGCCAAGAAAATCAAAACCCAGGCTACTGACCAAGTATGGCGTAGTGACCTAACACAGGTCAAAGATGGGGATATGGTGCTATTCCACAATCAGCACGGATTTGGGCGAAAGCACAAACTTGCTAATATTTGGATTGGGACGTTTGAGATAATAGAAAAAATGGGAGTTGAAGCTTATACTATCAAGGATCCTGCGAGTGGCCAGAATATAAATCGGGTGCATGCAAGGTTCCTTTGATTATATAAGCAGTAAAAATTACTCTAAAATGAAATATATATATATAATATATGTGTGTATGCTAGCGGGTTTTTATTTTAATTAGGATTGTACTTTAAGGTCTTTCACTTAGCTGGCTTTGCCTTCCTGTCTTTTTTCAGCTTTTTGCAATGTTCTTTTTGTTTTGACTGATGGGACCTGTGTTTCTTCTTCCGCTGATTTGGGTGTGCCATAGTTTCTATGGACTCGACTGGGGTTGGGGTTGGAGGCAAAGGCTGCTGAGGTGATAGCAAAGGGGCTGATGCCTGCTTCTGGGCCATTATGCTAGGTTGAAGAGGAGAGGACGGTGTGACAGAACTAGGAGAGGAGGACGGACTGGGATCCCAGGGTAACAGGCGAGGTGGGGAGAGTTCAGCTGGTTGATCTAGTTGGGAAAGTTCCTGTACCACGAGGAGCAGAGCTTGTAACCACATGCGTTGATGCTCCCAGGAAATTAAGGAGTACGCCAACAGAGGGGCCAAAGTTGTAAGGGGTGGCAATTGAGCAGGTGAGTGCTGGCTTGAGGGGAAAAGGCTGCGCCAGGGCCAGGCAATCTACAAGGAAGTCCTCCATGCTTGGATATGCTATCGGAAAGGGAGCAGTTGCAGTGAATGCCACTCGCTGGGCCCATTTAAGGGCTGTCCAGTGCTGCTCTATTCCTGAACCTAAAGTGGTGGCGGGATGCAAAATTAAGTTACCTAAGAGCGCCATGATGGGAAGGTACTGTGATAAAATGTCAACGCTGAGGGCAATAAATGCTGCAGTGACCTCAGAATAAAGGCGAGCTAATTGGTTGTAGTGGAAGTTTACCCCAAAGGATTGGAAGTGAGTAGGAGCGCGGTGGAAGGACCCTGACCAGCAGGCTATCACCCACTGCACAAAGCACAGCATCCGCTGTATGGACAGAGCCACGGGATGGGGTTTGACAGGAGTTGGATGCACTATGTGACTAAAGCCGCTTGCCAGGAGCTTGGCCACTTTGTTTTGTGAAGGCCCTCAGCTCTGCTCCCCTCCCCACGTAGCTAGCCCATGATGTCCCAAAGGGGGTGTGCCAGGAGTCCAAGTGACCAACGAATTTGGGAAGAATCTCTTCCTGGGTTAGCACGGTTGTGAGGTCCATGACAGCCTCATCTTCATCAGGTGGGGGGAACAAGAACTGGGGAAGAAAGATATGGACTAGGTCAGGTAACTCTGCACCTAAACACAACTGGTAGAAGAAAGTGAACTCACGACTTGCAGCTGTTGGTGTGGAATGGTTTGCATAGTAATTGCAGGAAAAAGAGGTATACAGCTTATCGTCCAGTTAAAGGGGGGATAATGTTGATAATCTATATGACTGAATGACAAGCCACTATTACAACCACGTGGATTATTGGAGGAATTCCGCCAAAGGATCAATGGACATAATCCGCCAAGGATGATTCAGAGCTATAAGTGAATGGTTGCTTTAGGATAAGGTATAATGGGTCCTAATGGGTCTTATTGGATTGCCTTTAAAATAGGGCGATAAGACAATGTCGACATTTGACAAAAGGATATTGGATTGCCTCAAATCAAAGTGATAAATGATTAAATAATAATAAGCTGAAACCAATGAAGAGATGGTGACATGAATAAACTAAGTGGAAGAGTCGGTACTGACAGATGCCATTGGGATATCAAGGAAATGAAGGGACTTGAGAAGTAGTCTTGGAAGGTTTATAAAAAGAAAAGAGAAAGGAGAGAAAAAAGCGACCAGAGGAAGATCCGCTGAAAAATATATTTTAATAAAGAAGTGGCTGGGTATTTGCTCCCATGTTTATTATAAAATTAAGTGGTTACAAGTGTAGCAAGGAACCAGCGATTGTCATATTGACCGTTCTAATTGTTCAATGGGGGAAACCCTGTGCAAAAAACCCTTTAGTGGGTACATACCAAATCATCGAGATTCAACAATGGTTGAAATCCAGCTTTAAAAACTTTGCTTTACTCTTGTGTGGAGGATACTGGCGGAGTGGAACCACAGCATTATTTGATCAATATAATGGATACTCTGATCAAACTACAAATTGAAGCATACTCTACCAGCTTGGCATTGAAGATTTGTGATCAGGCAGCTGACCAGAGTAGATGTAACATACTCCTGAAGTTTGCTGTAGGTGATCTTGTCTTGTTCCATAACCAACATGGATTTGGACTCAAGAACAATTTAGCCAACATTTAAATCATCCCATTTGAGATAATCAAGAAGACTGGTAAAGATGCCTACACAATTCAGGAACCTGCAGGTGGTCAGATTCTCAACTGAGTTTATGCTAAGTTCCTTTGAGCATACAGACAATAGGAGCTTATTGTCTAATCACAGTAAGGAGATGTTGAGAAATTGTTGACTGGACGATAAGCTATAAATTCCAATGGATTGTAAATTATAGTTGAGGCGAGCCTTATGATTGAGTGGAGTTTATATGGATGTGAAGCAAATTAATCTTAGTTTTAATAGTTTTGTGAATTGAGGGAATTCTGCCAAAACCTTAAGATAGACAAAAAATTCTAAAATGGAACATTTAGGAGGTTACTAGCAGAAGGGTTGAACCGGCCTATAATACTAAGTTAAGAGTTGTGTTGAAGAATGAGAGGAAGAGATTTTTTAGTTCGCAGATAGGTTCTGCATTTTTATATTATAATAAAAGTGTTGATCGGAGGATTGCTCCACATCTCATATAATCGGTTTTTATTAAGGGTTGGCGATCTGCACATCATCTATTCCGTTGCTCAGTAGCTAATACATTATGAAAACCAGCTCATCAAATTTAACCTGTATTGCCAAAAAATTAACAACGAAAAAGTAAAAGTAAAAAGAAACTGAGATGAAACTTACATGTGAGCAAAATGGCAATGAGTTAAAACCAAACCAAACAAAACTTAACCAGGATGTCAATGATGAACTGCTAGTTGGCCACGGCAGTGGAGGATGAGGATCCTTGGGCGCTTCTTACGCTCCTTGATCATGGAGTAAGTTGCATTCCAAGGCGGTAAGAATGGCTGTGAGGGCAACAGAATAGTGGGGTTTGATATCTCCTAAGGAAGGGCCATAATAGAGAGTGTGCAACCCAACAAAAAGACACCAATAAATTCTTCTAGATTATTTTTTGCTTTGATATGATCATTAGAGAGCTTAATGAAGGTGGAAAAGTCGGTATGGGTAATTTGGTTTTTGATTCTGTGCAAATGACATGAAATTTAGGATTGAGTAATTGACATTTTGTAGAATTAAAGGAGGACGTTCTTACCTGAAGAGGTAAGGGCTGCTGGGATAGCAAAAGGAGCGAGACCTAATCAAAAATCGCCATAGACTTATATGCAGCTTTGCATAGGGGACAATAGTTAAAGAGGCAGCCACATCAGTAGCTGCTGATGGTTAGATTGGAACAGTATAGCGTTCATTTAGGGGAATAAAAGCAAGGAGGAAATTCAACATCTTATATGAATTAGAAATATTCATTGTTAAGGTCTGACAGTTTAGTAAAATTCCTTGATTTAGAATCCTCAGCCAATAAGGCCCAGGGATTCTGATTAAATAGGATAAGGGCCCCAGCATAAGGATGAGGCTTGTTGGGAAAGTGGAAAGGTGCTTGGGAGGTAATGTTGGTCCAAGATCTCACCTGATTAGCTTGAGGGTGAACTGGTGGCTGAGGCTGACTGAAGAGGCTGGATGAAGTGATTCTAGGGTGCTGGCCCAATGATTGAACCAGTGGTGGGGGTACAGGTAATAAGGTACCACAGGTATATTCCGTTGAAGTAATATTTGGTGTCAAAATTGTTGTTTGAAGCATTTGTGGCGGAACACTGAGTAGAAGCTTTGGAGTGGTCTAAAGTAAACCATATAGAACAAATCTGGCAACCAATTTTTATGCGCGCCCAGAAGAAATGGTTGGGGGCTGATGCAACGTGATCCAAATGGGACTTGTTTGGTGATATCTGAGTTAAATGGAATGATTGTAGTGGTAGTATGTGGAGCTGCAAAACACTCAACACTGCTATGGACAGTGAAGTAGAGGATGAATTAAAGCCATAGTCTAAGAGCCCTGACATCCACTCCTCATACAACACCTGAGGGTGAGAGGTGAGATGGTAGGATGGCGAAACTCACAACCAGATTGGTGTCAATGGATAGGCGGGTATATGTTGTGTATATGGAGAGTATTTTGCAAATTACTTTGGTTTCCGCTGATGTTGCAGCATCCTCCTCAGAGGGAAAACTAACACTAAGATAGCTCTTAAAAAGGACGGGAGTCAATGAAGCCCACCAGCGCAAAAGTGGCGGTGGCAAGAACTATAACTGCCTTGTCAGTGTATGGGAATAATTTTCTGTATTTAACTTGGAATCAAAATCCAATACCTGAGCGATGAAGGGTGAAAGGGTTGGGATAATTGGGTGCACGCATGCATGGTAAAGTGCTAAGTCCCTTAGAGGGACATAACAGCGGTTTAGCTAATTTAGACTAGTCAAACTAGTCTGAACACATTTTCTGGTGGATTGAAAAAATAAGGGTGTGGTGCATCGCTGACCCATACTTTAGTAGCAGGCGGTGGAACTGAAAACATAGGTGGCAGTTGGAAGTAGGTGGTACAATTAAAAGAAACTTTGTCAATAAAATTGCTAAAAAGTGAGTTCATGTGGAAAAAAGTAAAAGATTGTTTATTGTTTACCTAGAAAAGAGTAGAACTATATTCCAAGAATACTATTCTAATTTTTCAACATAATAGGACAAAAAAAGTTACAGAAATAAACAAGTTGGAAAAAATTATCTTTCAATAAGGTAATGGAACCATTCACAAAAGTGTTTTGGAAATTAAATTGAGAGAACTATGCTTTTTATTGCTCAATCATAAACCATGTTCTCTAATTTTACGTCCAACTGACTTTTATCTTTCTTATACTCAAACATTTCTTCTAGGCAAAAGTTTTTTCTTTTATTGTAGAGATAGCTGCAACTCTTCTAAATTTTACAGATCTGTCAGAAAAGTACTACAGAGATGGAATGATGACATTAGAGCATGGCTGAAACATATGTAATAGTCTTAAGGAGGCATTATTGATTAAAATTACTTTATTTCACAATTTTGTTTCTTAATGTTAGGCAAAGAAATTTCATACCACTCTTGTATACTAGCTTTACAAGACAATTTCAATATACTATTGTGCACTAACAGCGGGTGACCAAAATCCTAGATGTATCAAATATGTGAATATTGATACATGAGAATATAACATGAAACTTCTTTATTAACGTGAATTAACTTATATTTAAATTTATAATTTTACTATACTAATATTCTACTCAAGACATAAAATTTATGGATCTGAAAATTTGCCTTGAGGATAGTTGGATGACTGAGAAAGCTCTTTTTGGATTTACCTATGCAAAGAGCAGAATTAATCATACTAATCTTCATTACCAAGTATTACAATTACAGTAAATGATGGAGAAGCAGTTGATGATTGTGGAAAAACATGTTATATTTATTTTCTATATTTTAACACATCAAAAATATTTAAAAAATGAACTACTTGTCTATAAATTATATTAAAAGATGTTAGACTCCTATAATTGGTCACATTCAGTTAGTTTATAAAAAAATAAAACTATGTTAAGTACACTAAATTTTGTGCACTATGACTTGTTCAATCATATGACCCTATTAAAAACACTACTTATCACACATAAGTTTAAAACTATATATATTCTTGGAGTGGGTGCTATTTATGGCTTTCTCAAGATATATAATAATATTAAAAGAATAGATTGATTACTAAGAAGGTCTTACATAGTATAGGATGTATGAGAGGTAAAGCACAAAATTTTTTAAAAACTTACCCTGGCAATTTTTTTAGCAAGTGAAAGAATACTCAAGGTGATAAAAACAAAAATAAATAGGTGTTCCTTAAGAAAATGCTTTGCTATAATAAAACATAAATTATGTTCCAATGTATATAAAAACTATTGAAGTTCTGAAATATAATCAATGCATAATACCACAAAGTATATTGCTTACTACATAGATGCTCACAAATGCTCATGTATATGGCCCTTACAACTATTTCTGTAACTGCATTAAAGTTTTAAAAAAATCTCCTATTGAAAACTTGGTGTAGATCTTTTTCTGAAAGCATTTCCAACAGCTATCTAAATCAACTTAAAAAATATTTAGTTTATATTAGAAATACATAAAAACAAGGCCAAACTCAAGTGAAATGGCCATCATTATGCAGAAAATATGGTTGAACTTTATATATCACTAGTTTACACAAAAATTCTTTCTGAATAAAAAAAGTTGGTTCCTATTTATTTTGATGTAGACGAATGAGTATGATGTTTAAAATGCTTTAGTTCACATTTTTTAAGTTAAATTTCATTTTTTTGGTTTTTTATGACAGAGGGAAATATTGTAGAGTATTTTTTTCTAAAATTTTGTTACACTTCGGGTTACAACGCTAAAATACTCTTTTTTGGCCTTAAAAGATCCAAATTTTCATAAACATTATTTTTTTGCATAGGAAAACTATCTGCTCCTACACTTTCAGTAAAATGCTGTATTAAAAATTCTAAAAATTTAACTTTTTGGAAAAGTATATGAATGTGCATAACAAGCACAAACATTTATTTTCACAGATACAAAAGATATTCACAAATAACATTTTCTTGACCAAATTTCTATTTAATTTTATTTGTAAAAAAATGATTTAAATGCCTCATAAATGTGTTAATAGTGTGAATAATTATTACTATTTGTATGGTGAATTGACTTTTGGATTTCAGAAATGCTAAGAAAGGCTATCAATAATGACAACATAATATCATTATTTAAACTTTAAAAATTAATGAGATAAAACTTAGACACCAAAAATTTTATGAAATGCATTTGAAGGAAAGAGAAAGCAGCTTGGGAAACCTTTAAACTGTTGTTCATAAATAGCGGGGAAATGAAGAGCTGAAAATATAATCTAGATGTTAATGAACTTCTGAGGACATACCATGTTAACTTTTGGCGTAATTTATTTGAATCCGCAAAAACTGATTTCACATGGGAAAGCCCTCTGAGAAACAGAAGAGCAATATGAGGATTGCTGGACCTTGATTTTTAATAATACTAAAGCACTTAATAAAGAGCTATTTCCCTGATAATACAAATTTTTGATATTAAACTAATGGCTAATTCCATTAACTCTTCCTTACCCTCTTTCTTCTTAGAGTGTCCCCTTCTTGTTCTCCCACTCAACTCTTAATCTGTGGAATCCTAGTTTGTCTCATCCTTCTTATTAGTAAAACTCTAGTTGCTACCAATTTAGGGGTTTCATTCTTTCATCAAGGCTTTGGAGAGCTTCCTTAAATTCGCCAAACCATAATCACCTCAATTGATATACTTCACATTGACATAATCAATTGCTCAATCTCAAGGCTCAACTTGACTCATAAATATGATCCTCCAGATAGGTGACTTAGCATCCAGTCATATCTTTCTCAACATTGCCCCACTTGATTGGATGATAAGCTCCTATTGCTTTATGCCCAAAAAAACTTTGTGCGTACTCAGTTAATCTGACCACCCGCAGGTTCCTTGGTAGTGTAGGGGCAACCAAGTCTTCTTGATTATCTCAAATGGGCTAATTTAGATGTTGGCTATATTGTTCCTCAGTATAAACCCATGTTGGTCGTGGAACAGGACAGAATCTCCTACCCCAAACTGTAGATGCTGCTGCATCTACATTGGTCAGCCACCTGATTCCTAATCTTCTTGACTAGACTGGTGGTATATGCTATAGTTCAGAGTATATTCAGCTTGTCCATTAAGGTAGTCAAATAGTGTTGGGGATCATCTTTGGCGTCATCCTCCACACAGGATAAAATAATGCTGTCAAAGCTGGATGTCTACAATAAAGCAGTTGAAAAGGAATCTTGCCAGTGGAATAATAGTAACTGATATTATATGCAAAGACAGCTGTGGGTAGGAGGGTACTCCATTCAGAGGGTCAATCTTTCACAAGCTTGCAGAGAATATTTATCAATGTTTTGTTGACCCATAATATCATTCTATTACTTTCATTAAGGTATGGTATAGTCAAGGCCCCCGGATTACCATTATTTCATTCAACATGGGCAGGTTTTGGGATTTTTGCCCACCTTTTGAGCCTTTTAGGTTACCATGGATTGCTAGGGGATAATTTCCTATAGCGAATAAATTAAAATTTTGGTTGACCCTAATTTGGGGCTAGTAATGTTTGGGTTATTTTAGGCAACTCGCCAGGTTTGGATCCGTTGAGGATCAATACAGGTGAATCCTTAAGAACTTGTCATCCAGAAATGCTGATGAAATGGGGCATCTGAAAGTTGATTGATAATTAACTATCAGATGTACTAATTAAGATCAGTCAGGTTTCATCACCAACTGATTGGGAATTTAAGGAGCAAGTTGCAAGGTGAGTGATGCAACCTGCGACTAGTGAATTGATCAGCTTATTTTCAATCTGTCATAATGGGTAACAAATCCCATTACCTAAGCAGGTCGCTCACCAAGTATGGGTAGTTCTCTGTTTTGAGTGTAAAACATTAGGGACACATTTCATGATTCTGTCAGCTTTGGGTCTCAAGGATCTCAGTTAAAGGAATTTCTAACCAGAAGGATATGACCATCACTGGTGAGATATCGAAGGGAATTTCAATGGCAACGGCTGCATCTCATGATTGAGGCGCCAACTGAGGCTTGGGCGCCAAATTCCCTCTATAAAGTCCCTGATAATTCACTTTAAAAATACCAAGTTAGTAGAATTCATTATTCCTGATGTTCTATTCATCTTCAGGAAATTATTGCTGTGCGCAATAATTAGGGAATCTTTTGTTGGATAAAGAGTAAGGATCAAGGTCCTTAAAAATAAGCTGAACTTAGATGAGAAATTGCTACAGACTTCATGTTACAAGATGAAAGGCTATAATCTTGGTGATATGAGCGTAATTTTAATTAGGCGGATAAGGGTAGAAGTCCCTACAGATGACATCAAGAGTATTTCATGGGAAATACAGTTTGAGTGCTGGACCAGAATGGGTTAACAATTCAACTACGTATAATAATTTTCACACTATTATCAATCAACTATCATCTACTATCAGATAACGCAAAACAGTGCAAATATCAAACCTGTGCAGTTAACAATTGGGAGCTATCAATTGGGGAAGAACCCAGGACTGTAACATTTTGTACTCACGCAAAGAGTAGCCAACAGGGGCCAATAGTATCCAACGCCCAATTTCAACAGAAAGATTATTCAATGTGAAATTGGTTCCGTAGTTCATGGGGAAAATTTGTGGATAGCCATGTCGCTGTATGATACACTCAATGATAGATTTGGTGGTGATGACATCCCCTAAGTCATTAATCTCTCTTGCTTCCACACATCTTTTACAAATTAATTAAAAGCTAGTATTATATACTTAGAGCGGTCTGCGCCAGTCAGCAGAGGCCCCACCACGTCCAGAGAGACAGTATGCCATGCGAAATGTGGCCTAACCAGCTGGTAGGTGGTCTTCTTGTGGAAAAGGTTTCTCCACTTGGCACTAGTGACAACAAGTAACCGTCTCAAGCACATCATAATGCATTCTCTTAATAGTAGCAGGGTTGAAAAAACTCCAAATTTTCCGCAACCCACCATGCCTACCTCCTGATGTGCATCCATAATAATCGCTGGTCTAGAAGAGGAACTAGCAAAGCTCAGAATCAATTCCCAAATTCTCTTATATAGATCATCATCTTGTAAGAAGTATCCTATTATAGCCCTTTTAACACTTTAATCACTTGTGGCGGCTCATCGTGACATTTACAAAACACCATCTTCTCATACATTATGTCCATCAAATCCGCCATAATGGCAACTGTTGGTAATTGTGAGAGATAGTCCGCATTCTGGTGTTTCGCCCCTGGCCAATCTACAATCTCAAATTCATACACTTGCAGCTTCAAAGCCATCATACAAGCTATATTTCAGGTTCCCACAAATTCTGCAGCCACTTCAAGGATTCATGATCCTTAATAACTTTGAATTTAACCCTGTGTAGGTAGACCTAGAACTGTCTATACACATATATTACTGCTAAGCACTCTCACCCAGGCCTGCTTTAATTCTGTTCAGGGCATGTTAAACTATGGCTACAATACACGACAGAATGATCCACACCATCATCATCCTTTTTGGGTTAGCATGGCCCCTACAGCAGAAATGTAAGAATCTAATTGTACTGTACATACTTTCTTAAAATTTGCTTATTGAAAAATTGGCGCGCTAGCCGACACAGTAAGTAAGACATCAAAAGCGTTTTATAAAAAGTCTGTTCAATAAAAGGCAGCGTTTTTTTAATAACTTGAAGAGCAGAGCCCCAATACATCTGAAGTTGGAGGATGAACCGCTGGCAATAACCAACCATCCCCAAAAACATCTGTCTATCCCGTTTATTACCCATCTAAGTCCTCTTGCATATAGTTTACACCTTTTCCAGATGAGGACTAAGCCTTTTGGAGTCTACCACAAACCTGAGGTATTCTAACTGCTCCTTAAAATTTAGCACTTTCAGGGCTTGAATTTGATTTTAGCTTCAGCGAGTCAGCGGGACACTTGTTCCAGGTGTTGAAGATGTTCTGTGAACTTTCAAGAAAATACATCAATATTTTCAAGGTATACTAGAACGCAAGACAGCTTAAGATCACCCAAAATAGTGTTTATAGCCTGTCGGAACGTAGCTGGGGCGTTGAACAAACCCTGTGGCATAATATAAGCTGGAACAACCCTTTTAAGGTGATTATAGCGCACTTCTCTTGTTCCGTCACTGGCAGCTCAGTTTGCCAGTACCTCAATATCAAGTTCATAGTGGAGAACTTTATGGAACCACCCAGCCAATCTAAAGCATTGTCAATTAGTGGAAGCGTATATGAGCCTTTTTTGTGATGCTGTTAAACTTCCAGTAGTCAATTACTACTTGCTTGGTACCATCTTTTTTCTTGAATATTAGCACTAGTGACACCCAGGGACTCTGCTGGCTCTAATAACCCATGTTTGATCAATTTATCTATCATCTCGAATTCAACTTCTTCCATTGCCTTAGAGTGACGGATAGCCATAATTGAATAGGAGGGTGATCTCACATGTACAACCAATGCAAATGCCGCATGCACATCCCAAGTCATGGTCATTGATGTGAAAGTGCTTTGGTATTTCTTAGATAGATCCATATTTCTTTCCTTCTTATCATCTGAAAGACTAGTTAGAGCCTCACGTGGAACCACAGTCATTATTCTGGATGAGCTTTTAAAGGTAACTTACGATTTTCCCAAGAAACAAATTTTGTGTATATGGTGGACCTCATCAATAGAAATCAGATGCAGATAAGAAACTAGTTGGTGCCTATGAACCTTAATAGCCTCCTTCTGCAGGTTTGCTATCAACACCTTCACTTCCCCCTGCCATGGTAACAGGAGCCTGGGAACCACATGGGGTCCTAGCCATGATTGCTTGTAAGGCCCTATAACTTCTCCATAGATTACTTATGGAATGACTATTTCAAGCTCCGTTCTTGTTATAAACTGATGCCCAGAAGGGATAATTAAAGCACTCGCATCCTGTAGTGGAATACTATTTTACTTAAATCTTGTTAGATAGAGCATAAATCCTCCACTATATCCACCAATATTGTACAAAAATCACACCATTGCTATACTCAAGATTAATTTGGCTAAAGAAGATTGGGTCTTCTGGGGCTCCATTGGAGGTAAAATAGATGGGGATCCGTTGTCCCAGAATATTAAAAGTTCCCTCCACCATATCAATCACTGCCTGAATCTCACTTGAACGTGGCCCAAATCAACATACTATAGTGAATATTAGGCAGAACCACCGCGGGGTGGATGCCCCTACTGAACTAAGCCTCAGGGGCAACGCGCTGCAAGCACCCTCTGACACAGTGCTCTGTACTCCTGAGTTCCATACACTACTCTGTGTTCCACATCAGGCTTCATCAAAAGCCTAGCTATGAGCTTGGTAGATATTAGGTTTAAAATTGAGCGCCAGTGTCTGTTATCACTCTGATTTTTGTGTTTTGAACAAAAATATCACAATATGTACACTCCAAATAAGAGGTACTGTTGGTTTTTATTACATGAACATCCAAGGGCTCTTGGTTATCCAGAAAAGTGTTAATATCGGCGCCAACATGTGGATATTCCTGAGAAAGTTTTCTCTATGGAAATCACCACGCTCAACCCTCTATGTTGCAAAACTTGTCGAGGTACAACTTTTGATTTGTACCATTCTGTTCAAGGATTTGCCATGCGTACGGTTTTTGTACATCTTGGAGGAACTCCACATCTGTGTTATTGAAGTCTCTTCCTCAGTTTAAAGCCAAGATATTTTAGGAGATTTGTTGAAATTATAAGTCATTAGGGTGAGTACTGGGACTGATATAAAGCAACAAATGTAATTATCAGAGTCAAGTAAATTTTAACTAGCAGAAGTAGAGCATCCCGTCTCTACTACGCTTGATCTTTTCCCTGTTCATTTGGGGCAACTGGTATTACATGGATATTCAGTTTGCCCAGACATCTAAATGCCTAGTAGCCTTTTTGACAGCACATGAAACAAGTTTTTGTAAACAGCACTTGTCTTTATCACATCCACTGGTCCAGGTTGGAAATTAGTTGATGGTTAGTAATTCAGCCAATGATGAGCTGGTTGCATATAATGGTGGCAGAAAGTAACTGCCTGAGCTTTAAGTGAGAATGTTTAACCAATAAATTGTACCTGAGTCGTTGGTGTCCATTTCCTGATGGGGATTTAGTAGCAGGGTCATGAGCTTTCCATTCCATATTTGAAGAACTAGTTGTGTTAAATAGACGCGTAAAAAATTGACAATTTTTAAAAGCTCCGTGTCTTGAAAGATGCGGATCATAGCAAAATAAAGTTTATATAATGCCTTGACAGCTACCATCATTGCTATGCCCACCTCCTCGTTAGTTAATATATTTGCTTCTAACAACACATGAGCCTCAGCTATGAACTGCTCCATGAACTCCACCAATGGCTCAATCTTTTGAAATTTATAGTCAAAGCCTCTTCCTTGCGTCATGCCATATTCACCACACCTCCAAACAGGTAGATCACGGCCTCTTTCACCTCTTTATATGTTACAGTACTACTTCTTATGTATCATGTGACCTGGTCAGCGCTCTCTACATTCAGAGAAGATAACAACAGTTTATCTTTCTGCCAATTGGAAGACCCTTCTACTGCAAAATAAAAAATGCTTAAAAAATCTGTGTTTTTGTCACAGTTAAACGGGAGCAGCTGGTCAATGCAGACCCTTCCTCCCCAGCACATCTATTCCATTTATTCTCTGCATAGTATAGTTTCTCTGTAGTGTTTCTTAAGTGGTTGGCAAGTTGGTTGGTGTGTACGCCCACCAGGTGCAGATAAAGAGTGGACTTGGCGAGCTGATCTGTTATACTTTTATCTACTTGGAAAAGCATTTTATTCCTGGAGTAGTGTATCCAAGGCAAGATCTAGTTCTACATATTGAGATAACTTAATAAACTGGGGTAATACCCTGTCAAGATGAACTGGTTGGGACATTGCTTTGGAGATTATAAAGCTTTTAATGTGTTAATCAACGTTCCCCTGTAGTGAGAACCACATTTAACTCTTGGCGGATTTGATTTATTCTACCAAACTGGTTGCACAGGGTAAAATCCACTGAGAAATGGATGAGCAATATGAGGATTGCTGGTGGCATCACTAGTGCTAAAGAAACGAGGATTTCTGGCCCTTGATAACTACTAATAATAAAGTACTTTATAAAGGAGCTATTTCCCCAGAAATACTAATTTATTTAATATTAAACTAACAGCTACTTCCGTTAGCTCTTCCCTACCCTCTTTCTTCTTAAAAGACCTCGCTCTTCTCATTATCCCACTCAACTCTTAATCTGTGGTATTCCTAATCAGTCTCACCCTTTCCTATTAGTAATTCTCTTTTTGCTACCAATTTAGTGGTTTCATTCTATCATTGAGGCTTCAGCAGAATCTCTCAATTTTCCAAACCATAATTACTTCAATCAATACACTTCACATTGACATAATCTATTGATCAATAATGAGACTCACCTCAACTAAGAAATACCTTACGCTAGATAGGTGACTTATTGTTCAGTCATATCAATTTCTTAACATACCAAAAATTAGATTGTGATATGTCTCTGAAGATCCAATCTCTGCACTCTCATCTTGACTTTTTTAAGCAATTGTTGCTCTTTAAGTGACAAACATGGGGAGCTCTTCTATCAGTACATTTCAGAGTTTGAAAGAAAGCATCATGCAAGTGATGCTTATAGAATCTTACAGAATCTTATTGAAAGTCCTGAGAGATGCGCCAAAAAATAGACTACAAACAAAGCTTAAAAACAGAAAATGGCCAGTTTTGTTTTAATAGTTAGGGTATGAAGGGAAGTTTTCATTACATACATATACATACATGATTATAAGTATTTCTAAATAAAAGTGCTAAGAAACGCCTTTATGTTCTCATATACTTATTCTTTGACCCCAATTAAGTTAATATTGGCTAAGTTTATAAAAAAAGGTACCTTTAAATTTTAGAATAGTAAATCTAATAATAGTTCATATTATACTTTAAGATAGAGAGATCTCATAGTATACTTAAATATAGTTTTTAATGAATTTATGTAATAAACAAACAGAAGGTACATGTTGGAATTAGTATTAGCTAAATACCATGACGTTAGTTCCCTTATTATAAACCTTTACCACTGTAGAAGTTTCTTTTTCTAAGTATGAGTGTAAAAACTTCTGTTAAAAGTTCATAGTACTCAGTTTAAGCGGGATTTAGATTTTTAAGAAACATAGGATGGAGTCTAAAACTTTTAAAGCTTTCAAGGAATATAATCATTATAGTTTTTTAGACGCTGGCGCTTATATCTTAAACCTAAGTACTAAGATAGTACAATAAGTAACCAAGTACTAAAAAAAAAGATAGTACAATAAGTAATTAAGCATTAAATGTTAATTATTCCTATATTATAGGAATATATATGTAGAGACTATTAATGAAGGTTTGAGTACAACTAACACTAAGAAGAAGTAATAATAATTTTTTGTGACTAAAGAATTATGGCTTTCCTGTTACTTTGACTTGATAAAATTACAACATAATTTATAATACAGATAGAATATAAACAACCTGAGAACTTATGGGAAAACTTAAATTTCCCTTGTTTAAATTATATATCTCTTTGTTAATGAGCTACATTTATGTCTTTGAAAGAATGGTTAGCCTGGAAGGTAAAACTGCTCACAAACTAGTGCAGGTTTTGAGTTTGAAAGCTGTACTGGCAAGAAAAATTCTCAGTATGGTATATTTATCTCAAGGTTAACCCGCATTATATATTTTACATTTATGTCTTTGAATATGTCATTATAACTATATATAATTCAAGATATTTTACCAAAATTAATAAATAAAAAACTTTTTAAAAATCTACCTTTTTAGTTTTCAACTATATTTATTATAAATATACACTAAGCACAGGTTAAACTTTCACTTTTATCTTTACTAAGTCAAGGAATAACAAGCTGAGATGACAGGAAATTTTCCAAGTATTACCAGAATGTAGGTTTCTATCTTTTCTTGGGATATGTAACAATATTGAAATATTAACTGGGCAGTTACAACCATAGGAGTCAAGTCAATTTATATATAATACCTTGCCTGATCTAACTTAAGTATGAGGCAAGTATAAAAAAATTGAAAATCTAAATAAAAGTGAGATCTTTTATTCCAGTTGTTCATCACATGGAGCTGAATGATATAAAAAGGGTAAGAGAGAAAGGGCTTATTTCTATTTATAAAGTGGGCTTTAATTAGTTCTCTGATTAAGCGAACTCCCATACTTGGGCATTAAAAACCTCTTAGAGATAGGTTTTGTAAGTTTCGCGCTGCAATCATCATTATAGACAAACCCTTGACCCTTTAACCAAAAGAGGCGCTAACCCAAAGGTTCTCTTTTTACCCAGTTAGAGGATTTGTGGCCTACTTTAGATAATCGCTATGGAATGCTGTCCCTCCCTGTATGAATCCCCCACTTTACACCCAACTTTCAATCTCAAAAACCTTCATTATTTCTAAATCAAAAGGGCATTATGTGTGAATAATCAGTATTTTTGTGTAATAAATTTTAAAGATTTATAAAGATATCACATCACGACCCACCTCGAATAATTTCGGGATAAAGATATCACATCAATCACAAGTGTCAGATATTTTCCCTCTCAGCTTCAGAGGAAGATTGTCTTGGGTCAAACTCACCCAAAATGGGGAAACGTCAGCCATATATGATTTTGCGATTATTCTAAGTGCAATTCTAGTAATAATAACAGTATTGGCAACCAAAAGACCTTGATCATTTTTCAGCTGAACCCAACAAATTGGGGTAACATGACTTTGATAAATAAAAAGGCAAAACATTAAATTGGCAGTCATATTTCTCCAACCATGCAGCAGACCCTGGGCGTCCATTGAATGGAACTCCCCTAGCCACAATTGGTCTCTTCATGCAACTATGCGGGGACCACCCCTTTTGTAAGCATATAGGGTCTCATGAGGTAAAATAATTTCTGCTAATGGGGATTGGATGAAGCTAATTAAAGCATTACTGCATGGGTATGTAATGCCAGCCGTTAATTTCTCCATATGTCATACAGCCTAGGCGAAGCAAGTGTTCTGAGCTATGGTAGGCTACTTTATCATATTTCCTAATTCAAATGGTAACAAGCCATACCAAACTTACTAGTAAACTTCCTCCCACCTTCGATACTGTTAAAATAAGGATTCGTCAGATATTGGGGGATTGCTTTTTCTTTCTTACCCCGCTTTACTAATAACAGCTTTCAAAAAACTTGAGTTTTTATATTGGTATAATTTTTATAAAAATTATCAAAAACTTTTTTGGAATCCAGCAACATTAGCACCAGTGAGCACAAAAGAGCTGAATTCTTACAAATTGGTGCTCACTATATGGGGCCCCTGTACAATGCAAAAATCATCAAAAATGGAGGCTTAAACCATGAGTAACCCTCCCACTTTTCCTCTTCACATGTAATCACGTTTAGTTGCTCTGAAAAAGCAACTAACAACTGCTCTACCCTGACATTAATGAACTTGAGCAGCGCCCTATAAAACCATGTCTCAAAGACAAGTACATCCCTGGCGAAAGGAGTATTGCTACTTTTTTGTACGTTTATGAAGAGGCCATGGATGGTGCAATGGACAAAAAAAATGTGCAACACATCCTTCATTGTTTAAGACGCCTAGCGCAATACATGTTAGTTCCTTAACTGAACTCTTTGTGCACCTGGGCAGAGGTGAAGGGGGCCCTTTTGGCTGAATTTGGATATAAGCAGAGTCTACACAGGGAAAACAGGCTTTTATGAGCCTTAGCATGTATGAGGGTGAATCGCCCATTGCCTTTGCTAAACGCTTTTACCTTTCTGCGCAAAGATTGTCAGCCTCTAACATGCTCACCCTTTATGATACTATCGCCGCCCTGTTAACTGGGTTAGCTTCTGAGCCCTCTCTGGCTAGGCATATCATCTCTGTAAAATGCTACTTTAAAACATCTGCAACATCAAAGAAGCTTTGTTAGATGTGGCTGAGCTCCATTTATACGCCACAATAGATGAAAATGAGGTGAATCCTTAAGCTCTAACCATTGAGTAGTTTCCACCTGTTGAACAGTTGGGAGTGAGCCCATCTGTGCATATCAACCATGTAAAAACTGCTTTATCAATGCGCTTAAAAAGGATATCATTCCTTCTTATGATTTGGTGCCTTTAAGTTAGCTAATACCCTACTCTCGCACAAGCGCACCAAAGCCTTTGTGCCTTCCCTTCCAGCCAAGCTGGTAAATGCGGCCCTAAGGCTTCCCAATCTTCTGTGGCCGTCTCCCCTACCTCCATCGCGGCCTTTCCCATTGTTGAGAATACCCTTGGGGAGGATTTCTGAAGGGGTTACAATGGTGTTGGTTACTACATGTTGGGAGCCCCCACGGAAATAGAAGTGCTTGATCATTTGAACGCTGGAGGAGTAGACGAGACTACAAGACCCGATGAAACATACCTCAGCCAAATTCTATGGTGTCCAAAAGTTATTGGCACTGCTAGGGATGGTGACCAATTCTTAGCTGGTTTGATTCTCCCTCTTTAGCAGGTTCATCTCATAATATCCATCATGGATAAATACCCTGAGACTGTTAAAAAGCTAAACTCTACCTTACGGCTCAAGGAGTCTTAGCTTTGTCACTTAACTTTTGAGGAACGCTCACTAAGGTTAAAATGTCATTAAAAGGTCCAAATACTGGCTATCCTGGACACTGGCTCCCCAGTTAACGTGATCTCCACTAAGCTTATCAAGAAAATAAAGCTAGCGCCTGACTTGCAGTACACTCAAGAAACTGGAAATGCTGGCCCCAATAATACCCATGCTATTGGGGCATATTCTTCCCCTCCCATTCGCATAGGGAAGCTTATCTTATCAGCCCCTGCTGTGGCTTTGGATAACAACGCCTATTTTATGCTCATCTGCACTCACTTATTATTAAGTACAAGAGAATAATAAACATTAAGCAAATTTCCTCTCATTACTCAACCTATGAAGTCCCGTAAGTCTCATCTAATAAAGGACCCAGCAAGCATGAATACTCTTGCCGAGGCAGATACCAATTTGCAGCTATAACTTTGCCTTAATCCGTTTCTGGGCGTAACGCAAAGAAATTTCTCAATTCAGTTGATTCTGGGACGGTATCCCTTTCAATGCTGCAGACTAGGTCTTGATTAGCCTGGTGAATAAAGAGTGGTTGATACTAAAATCACGCTCCAAATCCCACACCACTTCTTGTTAAGCCTCGTAAGTATTGAAGGTGTTAGCCCCTTAGAGCATAGTATTTCCTAGGATACTAGACCCAGATTACCAAAGGCCTATTACTCTGCTGTTGAAGAACCTCACCTCAAAAGACATAGTTGTAAAAAAACATCAGGTGATTAGCTGAGGTTTGTTAGTCCCTGTGGAGAACATTGAACAAATTTACTACATTGGCTCTATGATGAATATGAGCCTGCCAACGGATAAGCTTTCAAGTACCTTACCCAACGTCATATCTCAGATGAGCTGACCCAGATGAGCTGGATAAAGTTCACACTCTCCTCGGATACTATAGTGATATATTCTCTAAATTGGAAACTGACTATGGCCACATGAAGAGTAGTTGCCTCTCCATTGATGTGGGGGATGCCCGCCCTACTAGGTCTAAACCTTATCGCAAGTCTAAGGTAGAGGAAAAGCAAATGAGGACGGAGCTCCAGCAGTTATTAGACGAGAGGTTACTCATTCCTTCACAAAGCCCTTGGTCTTCCCACCTATTGCTAATAAAAAAGAAAAACAGAGGTCATTGGATAGTCATGGACTACCACAAGTTAAATTACCTCACAAAAAAGGAAAGCATTTCTCTCCCTCGCATTTATGTCACCTTGGACCAACTTTATGGCTTTAACTTCTTTTCTGCCATGGACTTAGATAGCGGCTATTGGCAAATGGACCTCTCTTCTGAAGACCAGGAGAAATGTGCTCTCATTTGTATTGAGGGTCTCTTCCAACCAACCCAATTACCTCATGGGTTGTGCAACGCCCTGCAACAATCCAGCCTGTTATGGACCACATCATGCAGGACTTAAAATTAAGTTGCATCAACATCTACCTGGATGACGTCACAGTATTTTCAAAAAATTTTATCGAACATTTTGATCGCCTGAAGGAGGTGTTTCAACGACTACATAAGTTTAATATCATGTTAAAGCCCTTAAAGTGTACTTTTTTCAAAAGAAACTGTACTTCCTCGTCCATTCCATTCCTCAAAAAAGAAAACAACTAATCCAAGTTAACGTTGAAGCAATCTCAAAAATGCCTCCCCCTAAAAATTTAAGTAATATTCAGGTATTTTTAGGGATGATGGAATATCATCATCAGTTCATCCTTAAGTTTTCCCAACTCAGCGAGCCTCTTGTCCGCCTATTGAACAAGAACACTCCTTTTCAGTGGGGCGCAAAACAGAAGGGTTATTAAGATGATGAAGCAACTTCTGCAACAACGCCCTATCCTACAGCACCAGATTATAATAAACCCTTCAACATATTCAATGACACTTCAGACTATGCCGTTGGAGCCATCTTAGACCAATTGGATGAAAACGGTGTAAATCATCCAGTATTTTATTTTAGTAAGATTCTGTCAAAGCTGGAACGTAACTACAGTGTAACGGAGAAGGAGTGCCTTGCTGTTTTGTTAGCTGTAAAGCACTACCGCCCTTTCCTATATAGAACCACCTTCACTGTGGTTACTGACCACGCCTCTTTATAATGGTTACAGAACATGAAAGATCCTTCTAGTCGGTTAGCTCTCTGGGCTCTAAAGCTCCAGCCTTATGACATGAAGATTGAGCAACATGCTGGAACTTGTCACATGAATGTTTATGTGTTGACTTGGATAAAAGTCCTTCACTTAAATAATAGTGAGGCGGAGAGGTTACATGACCTCTTAATGACCCCTGATGACTGAGAAGATAAAGATGAGCCTGTATAGAAGATGTTGGCCCAGCACATCCATAACACCAAAGTGAAGAGAGGGAAATTGTATAATCAGGTGGGGGCAAAATGGCTGCCTTACCTTCAGCCCTTGGAACGCGTATCTGCTATCCTAGAAGCTCACTCAATTCTATATCGTGGAAGGGCAAAGAAAACTAATGAGTGGATTAAGGATCGGCTTTATTGATGGAATTATGGAACCTATTGTTGACGTCTTAGAAGCTTGACTTACATGTAAGAAGCAATTCAGTTTCAATACTAGGTATCAGTATCAATCAACTACTCCACAACAACCATTCCACACTATCAGTCTGGACGTAGTAGGTCCTCCCTCAGACAACTAGTGGCAACCGATTTATCCTTTTATCTATTGACCACTTCAGTAAGTGGGTTGAAGCCGTGGCTATCCCCGCCCAAACGGCCAAGGCCACAGCACTTCTTACATCAAAACATTTTCACTGAACATGGCTGTCCACAAGTATACTCTGCGATAATGGTAAGAACTTCTCCTCCAGAGTAATCAAATTTCTGGCCACATCTATGGGAGCTCAGAAACTTTTTTTAAGCTCCATATAATCCCTCCACAAATAGGATTTTGGAATGTGATAATGGAACCTTGGTTTCCATTCTACGGAAAATGACCTCCACTGATCCTCTCCACTGGGATCAATACTTAACCAGTGCTCTTATGGCATACCGGATTAGCTACTACTGGATCTTGAAAGTGTCCCCTTTTCATGTATTGTATGGGCTGGAACCAGGAATACCTGCCCTCTTAGTTTAAGATGTATTTTCCTCTAGAATTGAGGAACCCAAGAAAAAATGAGGAGATTGGCTCAGCTTATCATTCAACTCCCATCTAAGGTTATTTATAACTTGGCAAAAACAGTGACTAAAGATGTGCAGGCTGCCAATGAGCTCTGAATACCCCTGCCTAGATTCCAAGTGTCTAAAATGGTATTATACTACCATAACCGCATCAGTCCTAGAAGTGGTAAGCTTGGATCAATATGGGAGGGTCCCTTCACCATCACTTACAAAATAAGAAATGTGTACTCTATCAGATCATAAGCTAAAAGTATTACCATAAATCATGTACATGGTCATTTCCTCTAATCTTATTCTCTCCCAACATTCTTGAGGTGGGGTAGTGGACATTTGCCCTATCAGCTGCAGAGAAAGAATGTCTTGGGTCAAACTCAGCCAAAACAGGGAAATATCAGCCATTTACTTTTTGCGATGAATCTAAGTGTGATTCTAATAATAATAACAATATTCTCGACTAAAAGACCTTTGTTGATTCTCAGTGGATCCTCAAATCAGGGTAATACAATTTCAATAAATATGAAGGCAACAACCATTAAATGATAGTTGGATTTCTTTGACCATGCAGCGGACCTTGGGGCGTCCATCAAATGGAACTCCCCTAGCCACAACCATGTCCCTTAATGCACCTACATGGTGATCGCCCCCTTTTATAGGCATGGTAGGGGTCCAGTGAGGTAAAATAATTTCCACTAATGGGATTCGATAAAGCTAATTAAAGAATTACCACACTTGTGCATAATATCAGCTGTTAATTCCCCATCCATCAAAATAGTCCAGACAAATTGAGTGTTTTGACTCAAATAAGCTACTTATACATATTTCCTAATTCAGACTGTAACAAGCCATACCAAACTTACTAGTAAATTCCCTCTGACCTTTGATACTGTTAAATTACTGATCAGTCAGATTACAAGGGGATTGCTTTTTCTTTTTTACCCACTTACTAATAAAAGTTTTTAAAACCCAAGTTATTAATAAGTATAATTTTATCAAAATTATTAAAACTTTTGTGTGATCCAGTGGCGTTAGCACTAGCAAGCACAGAAGAGCTAGATTCCTGAAAGCAAGTTCTCCTCCCAAACAGAATAATCGCCTAAGAGTACCCTCAAAATGAAAATGATACCAGGTCACCCTCAGGTGATAACAATATACAAAATGAGTCATTTTTAGTGCCGAAGTCAGACAAAAAAAGGCAACCATGTAATTTTATTGAAGTTACTTGTTTGTAAAGAAAACAAAGTGGAATTCAAAATTGTAAAACAAGATTTAAAGTTTATAAAAATGAAGAGATAATTATATTTAATTGTTGTATTCAATATCAAAACGTGTATTTAAAACCTTATTTTAGATCCTTCAAGGATAGCAAATGTTCCAATTTTAAACTTTGTTACATATTAAGCCCACCTTCCCGTCCAACCCAAAAACCCAACAACCTGCTTATAACTGGCTGTTCAATTACTTTCTTCTTTATCTTTATATTAAAACATAAATTGAAAATTTAAGTCTTTGAGTTATATAATACTAAAAATGCAGTTTTTTTCAGCTAAAATAATAAGGCTATGCTATTGTATCAATGTTGACTTTAATTGAAGGAGAACCTATAGGTGAAAATTCTCAAATATGTTTAGAAAAGTAGTTCTAATAGTACTAGAAAACATCACTATCACTCTTACTCTCAATTGTTCCATAAAATCCAAAAACCCCTCCCCATTTTAAATGACTCAAATTCCCTGATAGGGCGCCTCTTAGTAGTCTGTGCCTGTCCTTAGCTGTTGAAGCACCTTTACTCACAGAAGAGTTTTCTCTTAGCACGCACTTATCCTATCAGGAATATTATAAGGCCCAAATGGCCATCTCATAGGCAGGACACAAAGAGAGCGTTATAATTCATGAAGAGATTAAACTAATCTATAGTTAGGCAATTGATGGTTGGTGATTGAATTGTAGCATAAAAAAGATATTCCATGTTTTATAGTTGTCTTAATTCTTTTAAAAAATAGTAATCCTTTGGTCTTCTTGCATGAGGAAAAGAGGCACTATAATCACTTTATAAGCACAAATTTTTCTTTTTTATTACTCTTATCAAAACAGGATTGTCCTCAATGCAAAAAAACTTATCTATATTCTAATACTAGATTTATATTCAGTAAAGAGTAATAATCTAGACCGCAATATCAACTTTATTTTGAGCCATTGAAATAATGCTTACATAACACTTACTAATTATATACATCAGGGTCATGTTCTCATCTTAAGGTTAGTATGGGTGCTAATAATTTGGTTTTAGGTTGGTAGTAATGATACAAGTATAAGAGCACTAAGCTGAGTGTCACTGTACCAGGACCAGGTACTTTTTAAGAATGTTTAAATGTCTAGTTTAAGTATATAATTAGTATAATCCCTTGACACACAGTGTTTTTTGATAGTATTTCCAATGTTTTGGAGTAGCAATCTTGTTTGCAATTTATACTAACCTTGTTGTCTAAGAAATAAAGCTATTTAATTAAGACTCACTAATATTTGCCGTTTGAGAAGTCTCAGAAAACCTTCTCAGTCCAAAAGTTGATTCTAAACTCATGTACAGTTTTTTACACCTAGTTAAATATTTTTGGGTATATTGTATCTCAAAGGTCACCTCAAAACGGCTAGGAATATTTGAAGCTTCCAGTATGGCACTATAATCGCTTAAACAACTGATACTTTGTGAACGTTGATTCACTAGTCCATTTTAAGTTTTTTGAGATTGGCTGAAAAGTCATTGTAGTATTCTGGAAGGTCCAAAAAAGAAATCAGATTTGAATTCTGCAAAAGATAGAGTTTGAGTCACAAAAATACACTATCAGGAACTCTCTTTAACTGCTCAAAGTCACTTATGAGCGATTTTAAATTTAAGTTTATTTATCCACAGCCATCTGCCCAAACCTATTCTTTGATGTCCTTGGCTCTGCCGCCTGCCACCCTAGTGTGGGGCAGCAGTGCACCCCCACCTAGCGTTTTCCGCCCTGCAGGCAAGTGCGTTCAGATGAGCTCAAACAGCCCGCCCACTGCTTCCAACCGTTTTGTCCCCACGGGACTTAGCGCTCCACCTGGCGCGCGTCCACCCTTCTCGCCCTCATCCTCTCGCCCTCCCTCGCTCTGCTATTCGGTATTGCCTCAGAGTGGACTATGGGCATATGTTCCCATATGCCAATATGGCAATTATTGACCTAGCCACTGAGGCCTTTGCTCCAGCTGGCTTTATAGACTTCCGCCCTTTTAAGGGCTACTTTGACGTTGGGTTCCAAACTGAGGAGGATGCTGAAGCGGCAGCACAAACTCCTCTAATGTATAAAAAAACCCCCATTCCCACAACCCGTACTCGCCTCCCTTCAGACACCACGCTAGTGGTATCCTTTGCAAATCTCCTATCCCACCTTCCACCCCAGGTTTTGTATGACCAGTTGGTCGCGGGGCTCATGGCTTATGGCACTCAGGCCAACCTCATCTTTTCTATTTCATCTGGTGCAGAACGCCTTGCTGCTCCTCGTGCAACAGCCACCATCATACCACACCACCCTACCATAGCCCAACAAATCCCACCCCGCGCTAGTGTGGCTGCAGCGCCTGATCATTTCTTTTGGGCTTGGGTCAATAATGATAGGCAGATTTGTTCCCTCTGCTTTGGCCTCGACCATGCAAAAAGAGCGTGCCCTAAGGCCAAATCCGCTGCTGCAGCTTCTGAGCCCCCTCTGGAGGTTCAGTATGGGGCGCTTTGCTGCCCCCTCCCACCCTCCAATCTCGTTCAGTGGGCCCATATGGAAATTAGCCCCACCCAAAACCTCCATCCTCACTCTCCCACCTAAATCTACGCCAGCCAATCAGAGCAATGCTTGGACCAACATTCGCACCTAAGCAGCTGCCCATTCGCCCAATCCTACCCACTCAAATTTAAACGCCACTATTCCAGTGAACCAAAATACATGGGATCTATTGGCTGAAACTGACGAATCAGGTAATGTCCTCATTAGTAAGCATACAGGTCAACCTCTCTGCCATGGCGATTATGGTTGGTCAGATTTTTCCTTCCCAACTTTGATGAAACCCCTACCCCTCGCCATTTTGCTCCTCTACCCAATACAGCCCCCTTCCAAAGTGACCACCAGCTCGCCTTAGCTGCGGTGGCCTCTCCTCATTGCCCAAAATTACGCACCGCGGTGGCCCAGTCAGTGGCTCAGCTCCAACATGGCCTGCCCACCATCTTCTTCCCCCCTGACTTCCCTGAATCTCCCTGCAGTGACATCTCAAAACTATTTGATGATGCTGAAATCGCTGTTATGAATGTCGCAACGCTTGCTTCATTTAACCCCTCAGCCAAAATCACCCACCACAGTATCTCCCTTTTCACCCAACTTCCTGAAGCCCGCAAAGAAGCTGAAGTTCTCCTCGCAGCTTTCGTTGAAACACTTTTCCATCATTATCTTGATGCAGAAGTGGAAAACTCCTACTACGCTGACCTCAGCCCCCACTATGCAGATGCCCCAACGCCCTGGCTCTCTGCTCTGATCTGGTACTGTAACCAACACCCCTTGATCGAGGTGGGTCTTTCTGAAAACCAACCCCTGACCCCTCCTCACCCTCTGCCATGGTGGGTTAAGCAGTTTCTGCTTCCCACCTGGTTAGTAGTTTGTTTTGCCGTTTTGAGTGTTGTGATCGGTACTGTCCATCCCCTGGTTGGCATACCTTGAATAAATTGAAAAATACACTATTAGCGTTAATGGTTCACCCTTAGTTCTTTAAAACAATACCTGTTGCCAAAATTAAAGCTGTAGAAGCACAGAATGCTTATCAAACCAAATAAAAATAAAAGTTAAGGCTGACACAATGGCAGAGTGATAAATAACTTACAAAACTATTAATCAGTGCAGCCGTGGCGACAGGTGCTGAAACAAATAGCATGATTAATGAAATTAATTATATATAGAGTTTTTTATAGGTGCAATTGCTAGATACAACGAAGAAAATAACTAAAGTTTTTTAGGGTTTATAGGGCTGACCACTATGATTGGTCAATACCAAAGCCTAACAATGTAAGCATGGTTTGCATTCAGAGAAAATGGTATTATCTTCTTCTATATACCCTTTCTTAGCCAGTTATTATAGTTTAATTTTCAGACTTTAAGTAATAACCCTTTTTTCTAATCCTTATAGTTTTGATAGTAACATAAGGTTACAATCTTTAAGTTCTTATTTTTTGGTAACTTTTAATATATCTGGACTTTTTTGTAGAGACTTTTTTAGATATTTTGAGCCCTTCTCAGCTGATCTCAGAGACCATGCATCTCAGATGCTTTACTCTATTACATAAAATCTCTACTATAAAAAGCCTCAGATATCAAAAAAAAGTTAATTGTAAGACTTACAGTAATATTAATAATATTTCGTGATATAAAAAACTGACACTCTTAAACTCTAGGCCTCAATTAATGCTCTTTTTAAAAGTAAGTGTAAAGCCAAACTAGTTTGAGGTATACTACCACTTTTTAAATTCTAAGGGACTTATGTTATCTGAGATAAGTGTTCTCTAAAAAATGTATGTCTATATTATTTTTTAACAATAGTAGTGCTCAACTCAAAAAGCGGGAGCCTCCACGCATCTTTATTTGCAAATGAAATAAACAAAGAGATTATTAGTAATAAAAAAATCATAATATGACACCTCAGCTAACAGCCTAGGAAGCCATATCAGAAGGTGAGGAAGCTTTGGGTAAATCTTTGTCTAGCGCCCACTTTAGCTGGCAGACCATGGCGGACAACATTGGGGTAGGAGTATCAGCAACATGTGGCATAAGGAGGTATAATTGAGGAGATTTTTTCATTGATGAGACCGACAGTATTCATTGCTCAATGCATTGAGCAAGTTGATGCTCAATGAAAGTGATGAGAGAGGGCACACAAGTGAATGACCTGATGCGCCGTGTATGTTTATATTATAATTGCTTTTTTAATATCAGCTATCTTGTTATGTGGATGCAGTTTTTATATTCAATAGAGCATAGTAACTTTACATGTAAAAGTCCAATTTAAATGCAATTTTCCTTGACCTAAGTTGCACACATAATGTTTGATCACCCTATGATAGTTAATGTCCATTACAAAGGAGTTATATATTACAATTTTCTTTCTTTGTAAGTGTAGTATAAGCCATTTTGTTGCCAAACTCATATGTAGGTAACTTAAATCAGTTTCTATCTTCTTTTTTTAAAATTCTTTGGCTAATATAAATCCTTACCTGTGAAAATATCTTACTAAGGTTTGTTCAAGTCTTTTTATGCAATTTCAATTTGTAAGGATTGATGCCCCATTAATTATTAAATGCAAAAGAGCCAATTCTGGATGGCAACCGTACATGAATTTTAATGGGGAAATTCTAATAGTACTGTGATGGATGATTTGTAAGCGATTACTACCACCCCTACATGTGTGCCACATAGGTAAGGTGTGCTATTTTGAGCTTATTAATAAAATTTCACTAGAGTGACATTTACACGTTCCACAGTTCCATTGGTCTCTAGGTAATATAGCGCAATTAAAGCTCCTCTGATTTACATAAATTATTTTAATTGGGACATCATATTCAAAGTGAAGTTTTTTCCATTATAGCTTGACAATTCTGTTTAAATTTACCCACTTGACATCACTTTTGAGAGATTTTATAGAAACAGGCAATTTTTCACCACCACCTCAATGCATCAATTTCCCAATTTATGTCCTCAGATCCACCACCTGCTGACCCAGTGTGAGACAGCGGTGCTCCACCCGCTAGCATTTACCACCCACCAGGAAAACACATGTGGACTGGCTCATCCAGTTCACCAAATACATCCAGCTGCTATGTCCCTCCAAGGGAATTAGTACTCCACCTCGCACAATTCCACCCAACCCACCCCCATTGCTTAGCCCTACCTCAATCCACTATCCGCTTTTGCTTCCATATCAAGTACAGATGTCTCTTCCCATATGCCAACAAAGAGATAGTTGAGCTGGCAACTGCCACCTTTGCGCCAGCAGGGTTTATAGACTTGTGCCCTTACAAGAGCTATTTTAATATGGTTTCCTCATCAAAGAGGACGTGGCCACTGCAGCAGCTATGCCCTTTATATACAAAAACACCCCCATTACCACACCCAAACATGTCTCCCAGATGATACCACACTTGTGGTGACCTTTGAAAACCTCCCCTCACATCTTCCCCCTCAATCACTTTATGAGGAGTTCATGTTAGGGCTGTCCACTTATGGCAAAGACCCCATCCTCCAATTTATTGTCCCAAGTGGTGCTGAGAGCCTCGTATCACCTTGGGAAATGGTCACCATAACCCCAACAGCTGAACATGGCCAGCACATCCCACTGCGGGCCTACATCCCATCTGCATCTGACCATTTCTTTTGGGCTCTCATTGACAATGGCTGAATAGTTTTCCCCCTCTACCATGAATTAGACCATACCAAAAGGACATTTCAATACATTTTAAACCCTGAAAAAACTGCCAACCCCAGCCTGAGGCAACACCAACAGCATTTGAGTGGGGATTATGGCTGCCCTACCCTCAGGTTGTGCACTTGATGAATCAGCAGCAAAATCTAGCAACCCAAATCCAAGCCGGCAATCTACACCTATGCCAGACAATTGGGAGAAGGTTTGGACCCATTTTCAATCCAAAAATATTCACACCCCAAAACTTACCCAGCCACAGCCACCCATCACCGAATCAATTCAATTCAACCAATTTCCCTGTGATTTATTGGATGAAGTGACCGAATATGGTGAAATTGTCCCACCACTAGATTATCCAATTGATTTAGAACCTTATCTGAATTCAGACTTTGATGCATCAGCCCCGCCCAACCAATATGTTACCAAAATGAATTATGGCACATACCAAAACAACTACCAGCTTGTTGAGGCCACGATGGCCTCATCCAAAAATTTCCATCTTTGTGAAGCTGTGTAAAATCTGTTGCTGAATTCAAAAAAGGGCTGCACCCCCCTTGTTCACCTCAATTTTCCTCCTATTGCAAAAGAGGAAATCACATGCCTCTATGAAACTGCCACCACCGCTGTCAAACATGTCAATGATTTGGCAGATTCTTCCCCACCCACACATGTCACCATATCAAAATATAAATTATTCGAGGTGGGTCAACCTTGGGACATACATGTCACCATATCTAACATTTTGTAAAATTACCTAATTTCCTGATGCCCACGTCCAAGCTAAACACCATGTTGCTGAACTCATGGAGTCTTTTATCCAGTCATAACTTGTCAATATCGATGGCTATCTACTTCACCTCGACCATAATCCCACAGATGCCCCTACCCCCTTACTATCAACATTGATCAACTTCTTTAATGCTGAACCTTAGGATGATCCTGAGGATGATCTGCCTGATTCTCCTCCTCCATGGTGGGATAAGCGGTTTGCCGATGTGCCACCAGGTAGGTTGTTTTCTTGTTTCTTTTGTGATTTCCACTGCTCATTTAGGGTGGTCAGTTCATGTTTCTGGTTTGTTTTGTTTTGGAGGTTCTATTTCGGTATTGTCCTTCACCTGGTAAGCTTGCTTCAGTTTAATAGTTAATAAGATTTTTTTCATTATTTGTAGTATATCTTCTAGATTCCTGAGGTGGTAGATAACTTTCTATAAAATGGGCTTGGCTGTTATTTTATCTCCAGTCTTTGATAGACTCTTAAGTGCCTTACTTAATTGAGCAATTAACAACCACTACTATGTACTTTGTACTGAGGAATATCTTTTAAGATGTATTTACATGACCTCAATGGTGCTCCAACACATCATAATTTTACTAAATCATAGAAATTCCACTTAATTGACAGTTCATTAATTCAAAACTCTTTTCTATAAGACATAGATTCTTGAATTTAAAACTATATAAAAAAGATTGTGTCTGGTAATAATCTTTTCTAGTGTCTTCTGATATCCTAAAATGTACCAAATTTTTATGTACTTAAAAGATGTTACCATCCCACAGGATATTCTTGTTACAATTATTTAATTTTCATTTTTATCTCAAAAAGAAACAGTTGACAAGTGTAGATACATTTAAAGTTAATAAGGTGTATCATACTTATTTCTGCTTATCTGAGTGATCTACTGATATATAAACTATCAATAGCTTATTGTCAAGGATATGTTGGTGATTTTTGTAGGAAATCAATATAACCTAACTTTTATGTTATCAGCAACCGCATAGTGGCATACTCATACTGTAAAATAGAAACTTCAATGCCAACTAAACATGCTTTTCTGACTACTTGAGTTTGTTTAGCCATATCAAAGGAAGTAATATTTTATGCCCCTAATCTTGATCTATATAGATATATTAAAAATTTTATAAAGTCCTGCATTACTAACTTTTATTTCTTAAATGGTGTTTTCTATTGATGATAGTAAGATTATCAGCTTTATTACGCCAACATATCTTCTAAATCATCCCACAAAAATCTTTAAGGGATGACCTAGTCAAGGTTGAAGAGCCATCAGTCTGGACCATAAATGGTACGCTAGAGTCAGTATCACAGAATAGGATTGTAAATAAGCTTGGCACATTAGTGTTGAAAGGCAATCTTGCATCTAAAGTGTCAGAAATTTCACTTACTCTGATAATAAAATGAGTTCAATACTTTGAAGTCTACTTAGTTTTTTAGACAGAGCCTTAATTTTGCAATATCATACAATATATAGATGGAATAGTACTTGACCTTTACTGGGTGTTCAGAGATCCAAATAATTTCCATATTGTTGAAACTTACCCAGCTGTTGATGACTCAGAGGTTCCCGTGGTTGATTATACCAGTTTTTTAGATTTTGCACTGAAATAAAAATACAGATAATTTAATTTAATTTGTGGAGTAAAGAATACTTCAAGGAAAGTTCTTTATTATGGGAATGGTTGTTACTATTAATAGTATTAGGGAAGTAACATAAATGAAGGCTAGATAAATTTTTAAGTTTAAATATATATACAAAGATCAGATAGACTATAATAATCAGGAATAATAAAAGTTGTAACAGATGAGTTTGTCTTGTTTGTTACATTCCAACTCAGATTCAGATTATCTGAATCTGAGGCAGAGCGATTTTAAAATGTTTTTTTCATTTTAAATAAAATAAAATTTTTGGTTTGGTCGTTTTAGGCGCTGTGTTGTGCCTCAGCTGATTCGTAGGTTAGGCTTGTGCAAGCCTAATCAATGACTTGGGTGAGGCCTAAAAGTGCTGCCTTAAAAAGCGCACCTGCCCATTCCAAAGTTCACTTCAGAATTTTCACCCTAGTATGTCCCTTTTCTGGGGAACATTGTCATTTGCTCCCCCAGATGAGCTCTGGTCAGCAGGTCGTTTTTATTTTCCTGAATAAAATAAAGGTTTTTTGGGTTTTCACCTCGCCTACCTGTTGGTCTTTTCCCTCATCAAGGGATTTTTCAAGTTGGTTGGTTTAAGCCCAAGTCTCCCAGAGGATTTGGCATAAACAACCAATAGTAGGTGAATGTTGGGTGCTGTCAATGCCCCAATTCCCTCCCTACTCAGTTAGGATGCTTCATTTGATTGTTGGTGCACCGAAGTATTGTTCAAATATATGGCAGTTAGAACTGGGACTTTCTCATATGTTACATTATCTCAAAGCATTATGCGCTGCATGCTGCTGATCCCCAGTTTAATCTAAACTCAGGGGCCACTTGGTCCTGGTTGACGAGGAACCACACTGATGGGAGCTGGTGACTGATGGCCAACCCTAGATCTGAAGTGACCATAAATTTAATTTCCCAATGGGCCCTCCTGCCCACCAGGGATTTGGTGGCACTGAGGGGACCTCCCCCAGAAGGGCTCCCTCAACCGTGGATGGTCCACCCATAAGAGGGAAGACATCCAGCCATGCTGCACCGTGCACCCCTCTCACATTTTCTTGGCAAAAGCACCTTCCCATTTGGGATGGGAAGACCATCACCAACAGGAGCTGGGAGGGGGCGCGACAAAGCCATGTGCTGGGCGTGTATCCTTGTGCCAGGTGGACTGATTCTGGCAGCCCAGTCCTGAATCGCTCTCACCATTTGTCCTTTCCTCAAGGGGCCCAGAGTTTATCCTGCTAATTTTCCCAGGGCTCAAGGTAACTCACCCAGGAAGACCTAATCATGGCAGCCTTCCGCTGTGGGGCCCCTCTTCAGGGAGGGGTCCTCCTTTAGCAGGGGGTGATGTAATGGATGAGTTTGTTTTATTTGTTACAATCGTACTCTAATTCAGATTTTTGAATCTGAGGCTGAGTGATTTTAAAATGTTTTTTGACACATTTTAAAAAAATAATTTTTTGGTTTGGTTATTTCAGGAGCTTGGTTGTGCTTCAGCCAATTCATAGATTGGGCTTGTACAAGCCTAATCAATGACTCAGGTGAGGCCCTGTAGTGCTGCCTTTATAAGGCATGCCTGCCCATTCCAAAGTTCACTTTGGAATTTTCACCCTAGAATGTCCCTTTCCTGGGGAGCATTGTCAGATGCTCCCTAGATGAGCTCTGGGCGGTGGGTCGTTTTTATTTTCCTGAATAAAATAAAGGTTGTTTTAGGGTTCACACCTCGCTTACCTATTGGTCTTTTCCCTCATCAAGGAGTTTTTGAGTCAGTTTTTTTGTACCAATTCCCCCAGAGGATTTAGCATAACCAATCAAATGTAGGTGAATGTTTGGTGCTGTCAATGCCCCAAACTCCTCCCTACTTGGTTAGGATGCTTCAGTTGACTGTTGGTGCACCGAAGTATTGTTCAAATATATGGCAGTCAGAACTGGGGCTTTTCCATCTGTTTTATTATACCAAAGTCATTGTGCGCTGCACGCTGCCAATCCCCAATATAGTCTGATCTCAGTGGTCACTTGATCCTTGTTGTCAAGGAACCAGCACTGGTGGGCGCCAGTGACTGATGGCCAACCCTGGATCCAAAGTGACTATCTGTTTAATTTCCCAGTGGGCCCTCCCACCCACCAGGTATTCAGCGGCACTGAGGGGACATGTCCCAGCAGGGCTTTCTCACCTGTGGATGGTCTGCCCAGAAATGGGTCAGATGTCCAGCCATGCTGCACTGTGCACCCCTCTCACATTTTCTTGGCAAAAGCACCTTCCCAGTTGGGATGGGAAGACCATTGCCAATGGGAGCTTGGGATGGGGGGCGCAATGCAGCCAAGTGCCAGGCGTGCATCTCAGGCTGGGGCTGTTCAGCCGTGCTGAACCATGCATCCCTCTCACATTTTCTTGGTGAAAGCGCCTTCCCAGTCAGGATGGGAAGACCATCACCAACAGGAGCCTGGGAGGGGGACTGACACAGCCTCATGCTGGGTGTGCATCCTCATGCTGGGTGGACTGATTCTGGCAGCCCAGTCCTGATTCACTATCACCATTTGTCATTTCCTTGAGGGGCCCAGAGTTTATCCGGGCTAATTTTCCTGGGGCTCAAGGTAACTCACCCAGGAAGACCTCATCGTGGCGGCCTTCTGCTGTGGTGCCCCTCTTCAAGGAGGGGTCCTCCTTTAGCAGGCGTGATGTAATGGACAAGTTTGTCTTGTTCATTACATTATGCTCAGATTCAAATTTTCTGAATCTGAGGTTGAGTAAATTTGTAATGTTTTTTGATTTGTTAAAAAAGTAAATTTTTAGGTTGGTCATATTGGGCGCTGGGTTGTGCCTCAGCTGATTCATAGATTGGGCTTGTGCAAGCCTAATCAATGACTTGGGTAAGGCCTAAAAGTGCTGCCTTTATAAGGCATGCCTGCCCATTCTTTAGTTCACTTTGGAATCTTTACCCTAGCATGTCCCTTACCTGGGGAGCATTGTCAGTTGCTCCCCAGATGAGCTCTGGTCGATGGGTCGTTTTTATTTTCTGAATAAAATAAAGGTTGTTTTGGGGTTTGCACCTCGCTTATCTGTTGGTCTTTTCCCTTGTTGAGGAGTTCTTGAGTCAGTTGGTTTCAGACCAATTCCCCTAGAGGATTTGGCATAACCAACCATTAGTAGGTGACTTTTTGGTGATGTTGATGCCCCAAACCCCTCCCTACTCGGTTAGGATGCTTTGGTTGACTGTTGGTGCACTGAAGTATTGTTTTAATATATGGTGGTTGGAACTGAGGTTTTCCATCCGTTACACAAGTCTTGTGGCAAGCTTGCTTAATCCCATCAGTGAATCATCTGGAGAGTATTTCAGATTTTTAACTGATTCATTGGTTTATATTTTAAAGTATAACTAATGGGCCTCATTTGTTGCTTCATATAAAATAGTTTTTAACCTAAAATAATATAGACCAATAATACTTATTGATAAAGGACCATCTAGTACTAAAAAATACTCATAGATAAATTTTTGGATTGTTGGTATTGTGTATGTTTATAAATTAACAAAGTTATTGCTTAACCCTTAATAAGTGAAATCTTGGATGTAGCGCAATTAAATGTATACTTTTCTTAATAGATAGTATAAAATTTGTTATTTATCCAACCTTATGATGTTTCTTCAATAGTATATGACCTTATCTAGGAAGACTTATATGGTGCACATAGATATTTTCATTCTCTCTAATGCTTCCAAGTTTGAGGGTTAGCCATAGACCATTATGATATATACATAATTAATAGATATATAACTTATTTTATTCAACTCTATTAACTTGGTAATTACTTTCATGGTAATATATAGTTTTTCATAAAAATTTTCTTATATTTTTCAGGTTATAATTAAATGCTTAAGAAATTGTAAGTATTATTCACTTGGTATTGTATAAGCATAAAATTGATGCTCTAAATTAATGTTCATTGTCCTCAGAAAGTGGAATGCGCACCATGTATCTTTTTAAAATAATCCTAAAAGGATTCTAGTCTCAAAGCAATGATGTAATGAGAGTCATTTGTTGATTTTTTGTCAATTTAAACTTCCAGTAACATAATATGAGGTCCATAGCCAAAACAAAGAATTGGAACTCCAGGTCAATACAATGCATCATCAATACATGGGAGTGATAGAAAGACCTTTTCTGTGAAGTTTTTGGAAGCTAGTAAAGTACTACTCATAAACTTTCATCTTCATAAACAAAAAGTATTAAGATAGCTTAAGAAATTTTTAGAGACACTAACAATCTAGTTTTATTATTTAACAATATTTCTTTCATTGGTTTATCCTTGTGAAGGTAAATTCTTATTGGTTGCACTTTTATGGATCTAACATTTCCCATGTTAACAAGTGATGTTACACTTAAATTTGCCTCAGATTTAATCTTCTTTTTTAAAAATTTTATTAGACTAAAAAAAGTGATAATAATGTCTGTCTGATCATTTTATTTCAGTATTAAATTTATAAAACAATATATATTCAGCTTTTTTGTAAATAAGGCCATACTCAGATAAGCCATTTGCTAATCTTTAGAATTAAATCTTCCCATTAATTATGTGCACAAATGCTATACCTTATTTCAGTTGATTTTAAGAGAAACTACAGTCAAAACTAGAGGTCACATCTTTTTCATGGTTTACTAGTATAATGAGTCCTTATAATACATAAGGATCCACTTGCAACCTATTAAAAGGTTGAAATTCTACCCCTACAGGCCCTTAAGGAAATGTATATGTGAGTTCATTACTACATAACGCTGCTCCTTAGGTTTTAATTTACAAGCAAGAGAAATTCTCATAGATATCATATATTCATTTAAGCTAAATATTGGATTTATTTAGTATGATCTTATAAATAAAAAAGGTAAAGTCAATTTTTAAATATCATATAGATAAATTAATTGGGTTACTCCATAATGTGTTACCTGATTATGATAAAAGGTAAAAAGTGTTCAAGAATTTAATGTATCTGAAAAAGTCAGTTCACGCCATATGACCTTATAAAGCTATATTAAAAAGTTAGTATACTTAGAATTTATTAGTTTCAATGTTAAGAAGGTGAAAAATTTGCACCAAAAATGCTTAAATATAGCGCTATAATTTTGAGTATAGACGTCCACTTCATAAGCTCACTAATTAAAGAAACTAAGCACCACCTCTTTTAGACAAGCTTAGATAAAAGTTTAAAATACTTTTGAACATCAAATTAAATTTTAAGGTTAGATTTCAATATAGAAATTAAAAGAATGTTATTTTTCAGGTGGATGTAATAAAGTCCAGCAGAAAGTTACATAGAAGTTGATAATTGCTGATATAACAGAAGGGTGATATAAGAATCGCCATTTCTTAAACCAATGTGATAAAAAGCAAAAACAGTAGCAGAGATATAGTAACCGCAATATCTATTTCTACAGCAGAGTCACACTCCTATTACTATCAGGGATCCAGACAAACTATAAATTGCACCACAGAGTCACACCACAGTCAGCTATCTAAGGACTAATCGCCATAACACTTTGTCTTTTACCCTTGCCCTTCTGGCACTTCAATGTCATAATGATCCAGATAATTCAGCTTCCCTAATTTTCTTATTCAATTTTTAGAGTAATTTCCAGAAGAATAATGAATATACCATTAATCAATATCCTTGGTATCAATTGCCACTAATAAAATACACCAATTACTATCAGGATTTGTGTTAATACTCCCAGATCCAGCCGATTTTTCAAGCTCACTAAACTGAAAACGTTGAAACTAGATAATTAATTGGTCCGCCATACCAAAGTAATCAAACCCTACTCGTGGCAACTATGAAAGGGAACCATTTGTTTATTTACCAACACATACTATGAGTAAAAATGGCAGGAATCCACTAAAGAACAAGATGATTCATCAAGGCAATCCATAAATACCCTAAACACTACAACACTCAGTTACCTCCCTTTAATCAATATCTACTTGCTCTCAAATGACAGCCTCAAAAAGCAGCCACATATAAGGATGCGACTACTTTAATGAGCACTATTCATTGATTGCACCTCTACAACTTGCACCCCCACCTTCTCAGCTCGCACTCAAACCTAATAACTTGCCTTAAGCCCCAGAACTAAATATGATGTCGCTCACGCCACTACAACTGTGCCAATTAGAATGGTGATTATCTGGCCCCCATGCACTTAATATTCTCATTAATTCAGTTAATTATGGCTATAATAAAACATCTGGAGCTTAGCTCCAATCCTCATGCGCGAGCTATGGCTCACCCATCTGCCCTCCAAACCGCTGGCAACAATGGGGGATTAGTCATTAATATAAATCAATTACCAATAGTTGTAGGCAATTAATCCTTCTGGTGAGGGACTATTTGTTCAGACTTTGGTGACTATCATCTTTCTTAAACTCATTCAACCGATTTGAATCCCATAATAGACTTTGCTAAGCTTACAATTTTTTACAAGATGAAGTGAACTAAAGCGCCAAACAAATTGTGAGTATAAGCCATAATTTCACCTTAACTACCAAATCAGCTATTTATTGGATTGGGCTTGGGATGAACCCGTGCCCTAACACAATTAGATTTAACCTACGCCAATTTTTTGAGACACACCAATATAGTGATGCACAACCGCCCTCTAGAACTTGGAAGCACCAGATCCTGCTAAACACGCCAGCAAAAGGATAGAATCTCAATTTTTATTAGCCAGTACTCCTGATCACACATGAAAACAGATACTTAAAGCGAGCAAAATGCGCCAAGGGGGCTCTGGGACGTGTTAAAAGCTGTTAGCGACCACCACTCTAAATTTGATCCACGTGGAATGACTTTTATTATGGGACAAAAAATGGTCTAAAACCAAGGCTCAAAAAGACTTTCCCCATTTTGACCCTCAGCCACATAATTTGCACCTATTATGGCCATAATCCAGTTAAATATCACTCTAAGGATTTCTCAAATTTCATATCCAACACACAGAAGCATTTATGATTAACACAGCCACTATAAAACAATTGATGGTGTTGTGATTTGAAATGACAAGCAAGCCTAAATCCCTGATCTTGATTGAGCCTTGACAGATTGACGCTAAAACCAGCGCAAATAAATCCCTATCCTGAAGGCGCCAAAACCATATTCAGTCAGGAAGAATCACACATACAAGCATCAATGGATTCACTTTCAGGAATCCCATCTCTGTTTCTCAAATCAAGAGAGGCACTGTACTAACCACTGCGGTCACAATGACGACGCAGCATAATGAGGGTACCATACAGGCGGTCAATTAAGAAGGCAGTAAAAGAGCCTGATCTAGAGGGTTCATGAAGGTCCCTGAGAATCATGTCCCCACGCGCCCTATAAATATTGAGCTTTCTAACAGAATAAAGTAGTCTTTATTCCCTCTATTTTTTCATTTTTTGACCTCTCCACTAATATTCAGCTTTGATCCCTTTTCAGACTTTAGAAGCAGTCAATAGAACTGTTAAGATGAAAGAAGTGGTGCTCACTACATGAGTACATGAGCTGTCCTAAGTGACAACATCTATCAAAAATAATGAAGAATACTAGAAGTCACAAAGATCATTCTTCTAATCAGTCAAGAAGCATTGCTCAATGAATTTTCTCGGGGTATGAAGTGCCACCCACACATCCAGAGAGTCTATAATTCCAGGCCAAATTCAGTTCTCCCTGATCTCAGTTGATGGAAGTCAATATCAATTAAGAAAGAGACCTTAATGACACTGTCCAAAAGTTAATGAACGGCATCTATCCTGTGATACCCGCTCCAGCTGCTCCTGAATCTCTTCCATACCCTATACCATGCAGGACCTCAATACCTCAGCTCATCTGTCATCGGGAGAACTTACCCTGGGAACCATATGCTAACTTTAAAACTTTGCTCACAAGACTATTTACTACCTTCTCCAGTTAGTTGGATTGAACCATCATGAAGTCTCCCAACAACTAGAGCTCACCTAGGCCTTACACTCCCATTTCATCAAATTCTACAAGGCGGCACCCTCCTTTGTCCACGACAACTTCAAGGCCATTATTGATAAATGATGATTAATCAATGAGGCCTGAGGATAAAACGCGGTGTTGGATAGTTGGATCTCTGGCTACATTAAGGCCATCTGTGTCAGAACATCCAACTCCTCAAGGATGCATGGAACCAGCACCACCACCAAGTTGAGGATCTGGTATGGACCCTGCAACAAAACTATTGGGAGCTGTTATCACATGATTACACCCCCGGGAGTGAAAGTAATTAAGGGCCTAGGGGGCCCAAAGGCTCTAGAGAACTTGAGGGACCTGAAGGACCAGAAGGTCCCCATGGACCTCAAGGGTCCTCAGGCCCCACGGCACCTACTTCTGGAGATCCTGACTGTCCCTTGGCGAAAGGATGTGTTAGCATTCTTGGCCACCTTATGCAATCAAATTTGGAATGTGGCTCAGTGATGCAAATTCTGAGTGGACGGAGTAACCCCCAAACCTAAGGTCACCATTGAGACATTGTCAGATGAAATGGACAACTGTAGCGCCTTCACCAAGATTACCAATAGCCACATCTCTCAACTTGAAAAAACCTGTTGAGGGTTTGAAACCCCTTTGACTACCCTTTAGTAACAGCTTCTACTTCAAGGCGCTGACATTCAATCTTTATAAAGAGCAGGTAGCAAATAAGGCTTCCTTTTCATTCCTCAACCAAAAGTGGGATGATATACAAGAGGACCTTGAGGGTCTAAGACACAAATAGACCAGTAGGTCCCCTGCAACTTTGCAGAGACCAATATCTCCGAGCCTGCACCCATTCCTGGAGTTAACACCCTCTCTACCCCATTTTATCTAATTTTAAACCTATGTTAAAGAGAGGTTCACCCTTTGATCATTAAAACATCGCCTCCTTTCTGTACGCATATGAAAGTTCCATGGAGGAATCCGCTGACTGGTAGATGTGAAGCATATCCACTTCTGCCTCAACAGCAATTTCTGGGATATCATGCCTTCCCATTTGAAGGAATGTAACACCTGGGAACAAGTCCATACAGCCTTAATCCAAGAATTTGGCTGAAATCAAACCCTGGCCAATCAGAAACAAGCATTCATGAGTATCCGCCTGAAAAAAGGAAAAACCATTATGGAGCCTACCAGCCGCTTCTACGCCTAATTTACCCATTTGTTGATACCAATTATAGTACCTTGTACGATGCTATCACTGCTGTTATCTCTACTTTGGGATACTACCCTGAGGTTCAAACCCATATTATTGGACAGAAAACCGTGCCTTTTTAATGGCGGCCTGAACAAGAACTGGCTTTTTATGTGCTGAAGTTTTCTTTATGTGCAAAAACTATTTTAGTCCACCCATGTTTTAACCAGCCCTTATTGCTGTTTATAGTTGTGATCAATGTCACCATTGGGGCTACCTAGCCCAGCATGACGAAAAGCAGGGCAACCATTTTTGGCTGTTTTACAAGACACTGAGTTAGGCCAAACAGAACTACAGCGTTACTGAGAGAGAGTGCTTGGCTGACTTAATATCTATCAAACATTTTTAGCCATATTTCTATGTTACCGACTTTGCCAACATCACCAACCATTCCTCGCTCTGGTGGCTCCAGAAAATTAAGGACCTGGATGTCTGTTTAACAAGATGGGCTTTGAGACTGCAACGCTATTATTTCACCATTGTTCATTGTTCAGGTGGATCCACCAAAACGCCAATGGCCTCTCCAGGATGCCATTGCTAGCAGCTTTGACCCAAGGAGTAAAGACTGTATGATCTGATTGGTCAGTATGTAAGTTGGGAGTTAGAAGCTTCTGAAGTCCAAGCTGAGCTCCAAAATATGATCTGAGACACTCAAATCAAGGATGGGTTGCTCTCAATAGGGTTAATAAGATATGACTCCATTATGTCAGCCCTTCTTCCCAAACCAATGTTATCCTAGAGGGCCATACTACTGTGGTACATGGGGTGTTAAGAAGTCATATGAATGGTTGAAGTCATAATGCTATTGGGACCAAATGGTGGATACTATAACAATAAACAATCATTATATGTATCTCATAAGGTGGGGATTATGAGATTCATGTGTGTTGATAGTTGCATTTCCGTTATTCTGATTAGGACATTCCTATTCAGGCAATAATGGAATAAAATTTAAAATAAGTAATTTATTTTATTGGCTGTTGTTCTGAGATTCCCCTCCAAATCTCCGTCAAGTTACCTGGATACCTTCAATTCTGGAGGCTTTTGCACCCCTCATTACCTCCAATTCATAAAGCCTTTTTGGTAGTACTTCAATCTGAGGTCAGCCCCAATGGACCTCAGTATTGAAATTCTATTCCGACTTTGAGTCTACCCAAATAAAGGCTGCTATTCGCTTGATCCATTTTATTTAATTTTATTTATTTAAAATAAGGATTGGGGAGCAGATGGCAGTGCGTTGAGGAGGAGATGAAGGGGGTGGATACGCCAGGATCCTCTTGAGATTGGCCTTGCCCTGGTGAGAGGGGAAGGAGCCAGAGTAAGCCCAAGGCATTAGAGGCTGGTTGGCTGCACCTAATCCGGGTAACCCCAAGGCGACAGAGGCTGTAGGGATGCACCTCGGCCCAGGGGCCCAAGGCAACAGAGGCTGGTGCACCGCACCTCAGCCTGGTATGCCTGGCAAGGCCGTCCATTTGGACAGGACCATTCAGAGTCAGTATGGCCATATATGGGGGTGGATGTTAGGGCTGGTGGCGGGCTGGGCCTTGGGAGCCCAGTTCGTTACATTATTTCAATACTCACCTTTTCTTTGGTGGGCTGTGGTTTAACAGCCAGCCCGCAAGATGGGCCACAGTCAATGTCCTAAGCATCAGCATGTCTATCGATCCTTTTCGTGGGTTTTGTGGGGCCTTCCCATGAAGGGGATGGGGAGCTTGGGGGGTGGGCTAGAATGCTGGCGGTTTATGGCCTCTTGTGTCCGCCAGGAGACCTCCAGAGAACCTGTTGATTTGATCCAGGGGCTCTGGACTTCCACTCAATTCCCCCAAGTTGCTCGCGGAAAAAGATCCTCTGTCAGCTAGGTCGTTGGTTGCTGCTTGCCTGCTCTGCCAGTTTGGGTTAGGATCTGCTGGGTTTTTACAGGGGGGTAATGTAACAATCAATGATCGTTACATGAATCTCATAAGGTGGGGATTGAGATTCGTGTGTGTCAATAGTTGCATTTCCGTATCTCTGATTAGGATTTTCATATTTGGGTTGATAATGGAATAAAAGTTAAAATAAATAATTTATTTGATTGGCTGTCATTCTGAAGTTCCTCTCTAATACTCCGTTGAGTTGCCTGGATGCCATCAATTCTGGAGGCTTTTGCACCCCTCATTACCTCCAATTCATTAAGCCTAATTTGGTAGTATTTCAATCTGAGGTCAGCCCCAATGGACCTCTGTATTGAAATTCTATTCCAACTTTTTGAGTCTACCCAAATAAAGGCTGCTATTCGCTTAATGCGTTTTATTTAGTTTTATTTTTTAAAATAAGGATTGGGGGTGCGGATGGCAGTGCAATGAGGAGGAGAGGAAAGGGGTGGACGCGCCAGGATCCTCTTGAGAGTGGCCTTGCCCCGATGAGAGGGGAAGGAGCCAGAGTGGCCCAAGGCGTCAGAGGCCAGTTGGCCGCACCTTGACTGGGTAACATCGAGGTGACAGAGGCCATAGGGACGCACCTTAGCCCGGGGGCCCATAGTGACAGAGGCTGGTGCACCGCACCTTGGCCTGGTATGCCTGGCAAGGCCGTCCATTTGGACAGGACCATTCGGAGTTAGTATGGCCATATATGGAGGTGGATGTTAGGGCTGGTGGCGGGCTGGGACTTGGGAGTCAAGTTCGTTACAGAGACCACCCAAAAGATCTTGTGGCATGTATGAATTTCCAATCCCAAGACTGAGCCAATCCTCAATTGGTACACTTGAACCTTGCCTCAATGCACCCTTCAGCATCATAAACATCGATGTGATAGGCCCTTTCCCCACTGGATTACATGACCGTAGATATATCCTCCTAGCTTTGGACCACCTGATCAAATGGGTTGAAGCGATTTCAACCCCCGCTGCTACTGCAAAAGCTTTGGTTATTTTCCTTATTTGATTTTCACCCATAAATTTCCCACAAATTTTACTTTCAATGGGTCAAATTTCACCTACATGTAGCCCAAGAACTGACTTCGCTCTTTGGCTATAACCAAAGTCTTCTCCGCCTCTTACAATCCATCAACCAATGGTGCAGTGGAACATGTTATTGGTACCCTTGTCTCTAATTTACGTAAGATGGCCGCCTCAGACCCTACTTTCTGGAATCAATACCCAGCGCGTTGCTTGCCTACAGAATAAGTTACCACTGAGTCATTATAATGTCCCCTTTGAAGCTCTATATGGATGTGGTCACCAGCTCCCAACTAGCATCCAGTCTTTTCTTTAATCTTCGCTCCTGAGACCCTGATCAGCCAGGAGTGCCTTAGCTGATGAATTTTTCCAGCTTCAAGCCCTAGCCACCTAAGGTATTATCACTACCACCAAAAAGGAGACATACCAAACTAATGTTGGCTGACCCTCATTACCTGTTTATATTTGTGGGATCCACCGACAGATGCCAAAAATAATTTATTTGAGTGAGAAATTTACTTTTTAATAAAAGTAATAAATAGCGCTTTGTTAAAGTTTTTTTAAGTTTTTTATTGTATAAGCAGGGCAAACAAAAAAAAGGTCCTTTTCTCAATACTAGTATTTCCTATTTAAACTAGTTCAAATTTTGAGACCATGAGTATTTGAGGCAAAAGTATATAAAGCTGAGTCATCCAAATTAGGAAATATAGGCTTTCAGCCTATCATATCGAAGATAAATATTTTGAGGCAAACTGACCCATGTGGTAATGATTTGATGAATTGTATCCAATCACCAGCAAGTAAAATCTTCTCACCTTGGCAGTGGTCAGACTCATGTGGTAATGATTGGTTAATTTGCACCCTATCATCATCAAGTAAAATCTTCTCACCTCAGCGGTGGTCAGACTTGTGCGGTAACAAACACCCCAAATTTGGCCAAGAAGTTGGATTAATCCTGTTATTAGTTATTACCTCTTTAAGCCATTTTTTGTTCTAAACCATATTTTTCCGATAGTTAGGACTCCACCAAGAATCCGCCAAGGTCTTTTCGCCATTGGTACTCATATCATTGATAATAACAATATTATTTGATGATTGGGCAGGAGATGGGCTAATCATAGTAGCAGATTTGGGAGCACTAATACCTCCAACATTCTTTTTCTTAAGTTTATAAGGAGAATGTCCGACAATATTAGGTGCCATCATTCTCTTTTATCATCATTAACCCAGAGGTAACAGAATAAGCTCGCCATTCTTTAGTCTGGACCTTATAAGTTCATATATAAGGTGAATTATGAGTCCATCATTGCTGATTTCATTCAGGGGACAGTGATATATTGAGTGCATGGATGGTTCCTCCAGCCTTATGACCATCTTTGACAGGATCTTGAAGGGGGCATTGTCATGATTTGAGGTAACAGCAAGCCAAACCCCAATGCGATTCCAATATGACTGGATGATGATTGTGGGACAGCTAGAGAGGATTGGGAAAAATCCGCCAAAAATTATTCAGTTATGATTATTAGAGTGCTTTGAGACAAGACAATTTTTGGATTTAATGGTTTCTTATTGGATCTCCTCTATATAAGGCAATAAGGTGGTAAGGCAATGTCAACATTTGATGAATAGGAAGTAAATCGCCTAAAATTGGGGATAGAGGATTAAAGAATAACAAGCTGAATTCGATGTGAATTGGCGGAATAGAATAGCCCAAGCTATGAGAGCAGTATCACCTGAAGCCACTGTATATAAGCGAGATGGGCGATTGAGAGAAGTAAGTTGTTAATAGTGGAGAGAGAATGGGACAGCAAAGGGTCGCTGTATTTGTTAAAAAGAAATAAAAGAGTTGATTGGTGCTATTGCTCCTATTTTTAAGTATATTTTCAAGTATTTCTGAAGAAATGACGATCCCCACCTCAACTGTCCGTTGCTCAGTTGGTTTGACCATGTGAACAATATGGCAGATCCTAACAATATCATCCGATTTTATAACAGTGGTGCTCACTACAGGGGACCCATTGATAAACCACAAAACACTCCAGAACTCCAGTCGCCAGCCATGACTTACCCAACCCGTGTTGCTAGGGAATCTTCATGGAACAATGCACCAGCTGGATAAGAGGAGCTCAAGTTTACCTTAGACGCGGTGCTCAAAAACCAAGATGAACTTTTTTCAAGAACGAGATGCTGTCATGCATCAGCTAGATAGTACGTTTAGCAAAATGCAAATCTTGGGACATCAAACAAAGAACTCGCCAACTGGTTGAATGATACCACTAAACAGCTGCAGTGCACAGAGCGAAGATTGACAATACCTCTCAAACTTCTCACTGGGACAAGGATAACCATCAAGAGGGGGCATCATACAAGGAAGAATATGATGCTGATTGGAGCTACTACACCCAGGATGGTAGTACTGGATACAAATATGAGTCAGAACACCACTTCCCTCAAGTAATGGTGATACCACCCATGGCAGAAGGACATGCTACCCCTGAGGTGGCAGACATCCTAACTTCCACTGATCCAGATTCTCATAGGGAAACTGCTTTAGGATCATGACCATTCCTCAGTATGGGCCAAAGCCCCATGAACGGGATGAGGAGATTAATATTGAAAAACTTTCTGTTTAATCAAAATGTGAACATTCATGGTTTCTTCAAATGGTTTGAGTTTGCAGTGGAAGGCGCATCTGATAGATGGAAGGCTAAGTTGTTGATATCTTCCTTAGATGTTGGAAGCGCCAATCAGGTCACCTGCTACCTCCCAAGTAGCTCTGTCACCTATAAGAATGTGAAGGATACTGTACTACGCCTGTTTGGGGGTACCTCAAAGATGTCGCAGCAGAACTCAAAATTCTTAACAACCAGATTCAATCAAAACGAGACTCTCCTGGAGTTCGCTGATTGATTCACAATGGAAGCCCACGTGCTGATTGGGGCAGGGTACTTAGCAGAAGCTGATTTATGCATCGCCATGACCTCCACAGTGGAGCCATATCAAGAGCTTCATAATGTCATTTCGCTGTTTCTGGATGACAATGTACCTCTGCTCAAGATTTTACAGTTTTTGCGTCACATATCCCCTAACTTTCTGCCATCAAATATGGAATGGAAGACTACCACCGCTACTAAACCCTCTTAAGCAGGTGAATACTCTAATTTGACCCCATCCCCATTTAGCAATTCCCAGCCATTATATAACTCTGCGCCTCATCCTCGACCAAATTATACTCAACAATTCAATCAGCCTCAATGGGCTGGTCATGAAAACCATCAGCAACCCAGCTATTGACCAGGACCTAGCTATGTTGAACGTCAACAATTATCTTACCAACCTGGGGCTGGTTACGCTGAATGACCCCACCTTTCCATACTATACCCTCTTATGATAATCAAGGACGTGACTATTATGGTGTTAATTGCTATTAATGCGGCTGCCCTGGTCATTTGGCCATATTCTGACATAACCACCGTGTGAACTACGTTCACCAAGATTAATACTATTAAGGAAAAGATTGAGCGGAGTAGAGATAGGACCCTCTACCTCCGCGATATCAACTCAAAACATCCCAGAATCAATAGTACTATACCCTGCGGAAGTCCCTCAGTATAATGATGGACTTTTATATCAGCAGCCAGTTGGAGGAGTAAACGTAGTGACCTGAGCTCAAGCCAAGGCGGAGGTGGGAGAAGCGTCCCTAAACAACCAAAGCCGTTTGCCTGTCAAATGCTTGATCAAGCTTCCTCAGAAAAACTCAATTCCACCACAGATGCACCAACTCTGAAAGGAGTAAATGTCGACTTTCTGGTAGATGCCATTGTCAAAGAATACCACCAAGTCAAAGAGAGGATAATGAGTTTTCTTGAAAAAAGAGAACCCATAAATGTTCACATATTAAACAGTCAATATTCTTCTTATTCTGATACTACATACTGTGATATTTTTGTAGCAAAATAGGGTTTGCGCTATATAATAGATAATGGTGCTCCAGTCAACATAGTATCCACTAAATTGATGGCAAAGTTGACGTTGAAACCTGATGTTGACTATCAAATGGTTTACGGAACTGCTGGAACAGTAAGCACCATCTCTGAGGGGGCTTACAGTGCGCTACTTCTGCACTTTGGGTTTATAGTCATTGTAGCCCTAGCTATTGTGCTGCCAAGTAAAACTACAACCTGTTATTCGGAACCTCTTTCCTGTGCCATTTTGGGGCTGTTGTTAATATGACGGAGGAGACCCTTGCCATTCTGGGTCAGCAGATCCTAATTTACTTTATCACTAGCAGAGTACCGACGGATCTGGTGCATATGAGCCATATCAACCTTGCCTATAGTGATGGGGTGATGTTAGTTCGCTATCACTGACTAAAGCGCAAGACTCAGCCCTTTCCCCAGCAGATATATGAATACCAAGGGATACCTCTTTGAGCTGCAGGGCCCACATCTATACCTTCTGGACATCTAGTCTTAGTGAACACCAAGTTAGAGGTAGAAGTGCCTAGTGGGCTTTATGGGGGAAATCATTGGGCTCTATCATCAAACGCAGTTTGAGCCGCATATGGCTCCAGTGATTATACTTCTGGGACATGGAGAGATAAAGGTTTTGTTAGCAAATCTCCAGAGCGAACCAATACAAATCCGTCGACACCAAATTGTAGAATATCTACATTTGATTCCAATAGACGAGGTCCTTCAGGTTCATGATTTTGGGTTGTTGGACAAATTTGGTCTACCAGTTGAGGCACCAACCAGCATACTAATGGCGTTACTGTGAAGTAATCTAATAGGGATATTGGAAATCAAAAGACCAAACAATAGCTTTATTTCAAAATAATAAGGGGATTTTTGCTGTTGAAGATCATGATTTAGGGTGTTCTTGGGTGATTGTACATCGAGTTGACACAGGAGATCATCCCCCTATAAGGTCTCAGCTGATACGCCAATTGAGGGTAGCAGATGACGCTCTCAGTGACAAATTTGACAAGTTTTTAGAGCAAGGGATGCTTGAACCGTCCAAAAGCCCGTGGGATTTGCCTGTTTCAATTGTAAAAAAGAATGATGGCACCAACTGCTTAGTGATAGACTACTGGAAGGTCAACAGTATTATAAAAAAGGACTCATACCCTTTGCCATGGATTGACAATGTCTTGTATTGGTTAGGAGGAGCCCGTTACTTTTCAGCAATGTACTTAATATCAGGTTACTGACAAATTGAGCTACCTGCTGCTGAACAAGAAAAATGCGCTGTAATCACCTCCAAAGGCTTTTTTCAACCAACACGGAGGCCTCAAGGGCTGTGCAACGCCTCAGCTACATTTCAGCGAGCCATGGATACTATCCTTGGTGACCTGAAACTGTCATGAATCCTTGTATACCTCGACAATAATAACATTTTCTCTCATACTTTTCAGAGCATCTTGACCACCTAGAAGCAGTACTCCGCTGGCTGGCTGAGGCGAACATTAAAATTAAACCTTAAAAATATAACTTCTTCTAAGGTCAAAGGGAATAATTGGGGTTCATGATAAACTCTAGAGTGCTGAAACCACAGCCAGCTAAGGTGGAGGCCATCAGCAAAATGACTACTCCCAATAGTAAACATAACATACAGGTATTTTTGGGAATGGTTGGTTACTACCGGCGCTTTATCCCTAATTTTATCTTTATGGGGGCCGTTATTCAAGTTGGTTAATAAAAGGACGCTGTGTTTAAATGGACGGAACTTCATCAAACCACTTTCAATACACTTCAGGCGTTGATCAGCGCACCAGTATCACGCTATCTGAGCTTTGATTGGGAGTTTTTTGTTCAAATGGATGCATCCCTTTATGCTGTTGGGGCAGTACTTTCTCATAAAGATGATGAGGGAAAGGAACATCCTGTAGCGTGCTGTAGTCAAAGTCTGAACTGTCACAGGCGTAAGTATATTTTGATTGAGTGGGAATGCTTAGCAGTGATCTATGCATATAAGCAATTTTGAGTCTATCTGCATGGGGTAAAGTTTAAAGTTGTAACAGACCACGCGTCATAAGGCTGGTTGCAGAACCTCAAAAAACCTTAAGGCCGTTTGGCTCGATGGGCCCTTAAGCTGCAGGCTAATGACATCAAAATGCTCCATTGGCCAGGAGTAAAGCATCAGAATGCTGACTGTTTATCTTGATTGCTGACTGTTGTGATGACAGAAGGCCTCAATAATGTGATTATGATTTGATGCTCAGCGGAAAATACAACGACAAGCCACCCCAAGTGATCAAAGTGCTAAATGAGATGTGAATGAATACCTTCCAATGGAATGGGGAATTATATAAGTGGATCAGCAATTCTACAGTGAATTTTCCGCACCCTCCGCATGATGGGAATCATTATGAGCGCGCACAAGGCAGTCAGACATGGTGGAGTGTGTAATAATATGGAGTTGTTACGCCCCTGGTACTATTGGGAAAGTATGAGCTTTGTTGTTCTCGAAACTATTTCCTGTTGCCATCAGTGCCAAGTGGAGAATCCATTCTGCCATAAGACTTCATACTGGTTAGTGAAACCACATTTTTCTTGGAATACTGTTTCCTTTGATGTCATTGGCCCTTTGCCAACTGGAGCCAACCGGTGTAAATACATTCTTGTGGCTATTGACAACTTGATCCAGTGGGTCAAAGTGATGGCGATATGAGACCTGGGGACAGTTACTGTGGCCAGGTTTGTGATGGAATGCATTATTCAGCAACATGACTTCCCTCAGTTTATTCTCACTGGCAATGGAACCAACTTCACCTCACACACCCTACCCAAACTGGACGAGCTTATGGGAATCTGTGGGTCTCTGACGACCCCATATCACCCCAAATCCATTGGAATGGTCAATTAGGTGAATGGGACTCTGGTGAACGTACTATGAAAATTAGTAATGTATTGACCTTTATGATTAGAGCTCTCTCCTTTCCACTACCATGTTCGTCTACAACATTAGTAACCATTCCACCATGGGAAAGAGTCCCTTCCAAATACTATACAGCTGACACCTGACTCTTCCAGCATTACTTTATTCATATGTAGAAGACACCAGTGGACTGAAACCTCACCGCTATTTGACTAACCTCTCAAACATTCTGATCAAACTGCAAACCAAAGAATATTCCTTCAGCTTAGCCAAGAAGATCAGGCATCACGCCGCTGATCAGGTACATCATAGAGGGCTGGCGCCACCAAGGAAGGTGATATGGTTATCTTCCTTGACTAACATGGATTCTGGCAGAATCACAAGCTGGCCAGTATTTGGATTGGTCCATTTGAGGCTATAGAGAGAACTGGAGTTGACGCATATACCATCAAGGATCCCACAAGTGGTCAGATCATAAACCTAGTGCATGCAAAGTTCCTCTGACTTACAAACATTAGAAGCCTTAACATCCAGTCAAGGAGGGGTAAAGTCATGTTCCAATATTACTGGATGATAATTGTGGGACAGCTAGGGCAGATTGGGAAGAATCTGAGAAAATGATATCAGTTATGATTATTTGAGTACCTCAAGATGAGGCAATATTGGGATATAACGGGTTTTGATTGGATTGCCTCTATATAAGGCAATAAGGCGATAAGGCGATGTAGACATTTGACAAATAAAAAGTAAATCGCCTACATTTTAGGGCGATAGAGGATTAGAGAATAACAAAACGAATTCAATGAGAATTGGCAGAATAGAATAGCCCAAGATATGAGAGCAGTAACACCTAAAGCCGCTGTATATAAGTGATATGGGCAATTGAGAGAAGTAAGTTGATAGTGGAGAGAGAATGGGACAGCAAAGGATCGCTATATTTATTAAAAATAAATAAAAGAGTTGATTTGGGCAATTGCTTCTATTTTTAAGTATTTTTTTCAAGTGTTTCCAAAGGACTGACGATCCCCACATCATCTGTCTGTTGCTCAGTGAATTTGACCTTTATGAACAATATGACGGATCCTAACAATACCATCCAATTATATAACAAAAATCCTGCTCCCAAATTGAGCCTTGACCAATCAACTCTAGAACCAGCATGAATGGAACCCTACCTTAAGGCACCAAAACCAGATTTGATCAAATTCATCAAGTGTATGAGCATCAATTGAATCACCTTCAGGAATAACGTCCTGCTTCCCAAAGCATGAGAAGCGCTGACCCAGCGCTGCAGTCAAAAGGCTAATTCAGTACAATGAGGGCGCCATCCAGGTGGTCGATCCAGAAGGCAGTAATAGATCCTATCTCATAGGGCCACGAAGGTCCTTAAGGCACCATGGTTTCACGTGTTCTATATATATTGATGCTTATTAACTCAATGAAGTAGTCTATATTCCCTCCATCTTATCATTTTTTGACATCTCCGCTAATTTTCAGCTTTGAGCCCATATTCAGAATTCAGAGACAGTCAAGAGAACTGTTATGCCAAGATATGGGCACTACACTGATGTGAGTTTCACTGGTGCTTCCAAGGCAGACCAAACCTCCACCATTATTATACATCCCATCGGCACTCTTCATATTTCTTCACCCTTTAAATCTTAAGAAGCTTTTGTGGATCATCTTTTCCAACTCACCAACCAATGTGGATCTAGAGGCCCTGAAGTTGGTGCTCCATTTTGGGTAAATGGAGGCTGGGTATATCCTGTCAGTGATCTTTAGTGTTTCATCTTATTATGCACCTAATCAAAGGGCTTGCGTAGTTAAAGCAACAACTATACCCTCCCTGAAGTGCCCAAAATTTTTTTGTTTACCTCATGTAGTTGTCATTGGACATCCCTAGATTCTTCTTTATAGACCCTATTCATGTGCTCACCATTTCTCAAGGTGCAACGTCCTTGGTCACCTGTATTGCTGGTTTACTTCTTGAAAGTAGCCCTTGTCGCCATCACCTCAGGTCCTAACCATGCTAAAACGCTCACACATTGTTTTGGCTTCAATACTGCAACCAGCACAGTGGTCCCAGTGCAGGACTTAATCCCTGAATCTCTGTACCACGCAGTGGTATTGCACGCTTAAAGTGTATATGGTATATGGTTATGACAGGGACTTTCTTACTAAGGGGATGTTGTTGTAATTGGCACAGAGGCTCAAGTTATAACTTCACAGTTCAGTACTTTTATAATAGATAAAGGGAAACTGTATGAACACAGTAGCTCTAAAAACAGAGGATAACTGATGTATTGTCAAAGGGTTTTATACAGCTCTAAAATAAGATATTTAAATGAAAAATCCCCTTCAACTTTTTATTCCCTTTATAATAAGCTAGATGTAGAGTACCAATAAGTGCATAGTTATTCTAGAAATGGCAGAAAACATTGCCTTGTTTTTTTTGGGGACAAACCCCTTGATGATTGCTTTACATTGGCAGAGCAAGGGATAGAATATTAAATCAAAATGGGTTCAATTACAACGCCGGAAAGCCTCATAAATTGATAGTCAGTGGTTGAGAGGATATTTCCAGCAGTATGGTAAAGATTGAAGCCTCATTAGCAATATATCTACATATAAATTCGTGGGCACAAAGGCCAGGTAATCCGCCATAAACAATTTATTAAATTAATAGTGGCTTCTAGGCAAGCTGCCATAAAAAAATTGACAGATTAACCTCAGTGTCAAGGCCTAGGTAACGAACCCTTAGTCTATAATACAACTTTAAATAAAATAAATTAATTTTATGATCGGTTAAACTCAAGTCGCAACATTTCCCCGCACTTGACTAAACATTCTATCACAAAAATGAGCATGGGCTAGATGGTAACTATAAAGATAAGAGCCACTAGTCCAGGAAGAACATAAACATGAGCAATGATTTGATGTTTTTGGATATGATTTGGGTAAGAGTAGGTGTTTCCTAAAGAAACCTTGATTTCACGCTGGTGAAGATAAACCGCACCAGAGGCAAAGATAAATTTCTTTTTGGATTAATAGATTGGTGAGATGATCTTACCATACAACCCTTCAGGAAGTTGTCGGCGATATCCGTCTTGAAGAGGGCCTGATGCCCTGGTTTATTAATACAATTTTGTCCGGCACAGAGTGAGATCCCATTGTACTTTTATAATCCATTGAGTTAAATTTAAGGTTCTTTGCCCAGCTTTACGATATTCATTGAAAATAATTCCAATGTTGGACTCAAATTTCACAACAAAGTAAGGTTGCAATGTGAATCTCCAGATGAGCAGCAAATTTAGCTTCCACTAACACTTGAAGCTGCAAAAGCACAGTATGCATATTGTCAATTTGTCTATAATCCAATTATGGCGAAAGATCCGTCATCTTACCATCCAATATTGACAAAGTAAAATCAGTGGGATAGATTGTACACTTAACAACTGTTCTCACCAGGCCAAGTTCCTCATCAGTGGATTACCATTCTTAATACATGGGAATGCATTGTCCGCCTAACTTTAGTGCTTTGTTTTAAAGTTGGCTTTCTGAATACAAATTCTCATAGAATAAGCCCTGATAAGTATTTCATAATTATCATGGTGTAAAAAATGGCGTGAGCTGACAGCACTTTAATGCCAAACCCCAGCGGCAAGGAGTTATACACCCCAAGAAAAGTAAGAGTGCCAGGTCCCATGGAGCTTTATTTTTTCCGGTTGATATCATCTTCATTCTCTATTCTTTTCTTTTTAAAAGAAATTATGTTCATGGGACTTTGCTGTCCACAATGGCCTGAATTGATAGGTGTACAAGATAATATCAATGTTGGGACCCTCAGTGTTTTATTTAGGATTTAAAGCATGTGAATTTCAATAAAAATGTTTGACTCAAAATAGTTAAATAAATTTTATTTGACTCATGCCACAGAGCCATAGCAAACTTAGGTGTTGTATTCATAAGTGAATTTTTACCAATGAAAATTCATTCCATTATAGTTAGGACATTAATTAGCATTATATTTTTAGTGGATGTAGAATATCTTGGCTCTACTCCGCCGGAGCTTTTCCCAAACACTTAATAAGTGTAGTAAAAATAAAGAAAAACTAGATTCTTTCTTTGGAGGGCTTGGTATTAGGGTAATTAAAAAGGAGGGCACAGCGCCAGAAGTAATTTATTATTTTGGTAATGGTAGTATTGGAATTTAATTTGGGTAACATAGCTCAATAAGATTCTTTGTGAGGTAAGTAGGCATTTCAGAAAGAGATCTGAGTGTTAATGGCTCAGAACCTTGGTCCATACAGTATATGAACCTCATAGTAAAAGCAATCTGCAAAGATTAAAACTTCTTCGCCTGGTTCAAGTTAATAGCCAGAAAAGCGGTTTTTTAGCCTATCATCAATTTCCCCACCAAACTGAACAATAATAATGTTTCTGGAATTAAGGTAAGACATTCTAACTTCCATTATTTTTTTCAGTACCAGCTCCTGGGTATAAGGATCAACAAATTCATTATTGTAGCTAATCTGGTATATTCATTGGTATCTCCCATTGCAATTTCATTTAATCGTATAAAATAATATTCCATGCCTATCGAATTTGGGCAAGTTGATGGGGTTGGATGAGAAAGAAGGCGCTGGAGTGACCTGAGGGTTAGATTTTACAGAGGCAGTGGCCGCTGAGCAGGGCGTGGAGGTAGCAGTCAATAAGGGTATAGTTGTTAATAAGTTGGTCCTGATAGCCCCAAATTTCTTCATAGTATCATCAGAATTAGTAAGTGATAGTTTGACTTGGCAAAGCGCTGCTTATATCTACAATTGGCACACTTAAGCTCTTAGCTAAGCTGCTTTACTACGCATTAAAGTTCAACCATTCTGCTATCTATTTTTTAGCCTTTTATAATAAAAGATTTAGATCCTTTATTTCCTGTTCCTGAGATTGGACTAGGAAGTTCAAGGTATCATATCCTGATATTTTTGGGGATACTGGGAATTGCTTCTTTTACTGGGGAATTTTGAAATACCGCTTTGGCAAATTGGGCCAGGATGCTAGCACTTGACGGACCCTCCCCTTAACTGAGTTCATAATAAGGATTATATGGCGGGTCACCTAACAGTCTTCACTAGAATATGAAATATTGAGGCTAATAGAAAAAAAGGTTACCAATAGTGGCTCAAATACCGATAACCAAATGTTTTAATCATCTTGGAGGCTTGAGTTGCAACTGAACAGGTCAGTGCTTTTATAATAAACAAGGGAAACTGTATGAAGACAGTATGCTTAAAAACAGAGGATAATTGATGTATCATCAAAAAATTTTATATTGTAAATCTTTAAAATAAGCTAGGTGTAAAGAAAAATCGCTTTAATTTACTATTTCGATCATAATAAACTATCTATTAAAGTACCAAATAACGTATAGTTATTCTGAAGAATGGTTGACATTGCTGGCTTGGATTTTTGGGAACAAAACCCTTGACGATTGTTGTACACTAGAAAAGCAAGGAGAATCTAGTACTAAAAAAAAAAAGAAAAGCAAGGGAGAAAAATAATAAAAAGGGTGTCAATTTATGATGCCGTAAAGCTTTGTAAACTAGTAGTCTGTGTTTCAGAGGATATTGCCAGCAGAGTGGTAAAGATTTAACTCTCAGTAACAAGTCAGCTACATATAAATTTATGGGCACATGGGTCATGTGGTCCGCCATAGCTTATTTTGATGGATTAACAGTGGTGTCAAGGCAATCAGCCATAATCTAAAATTGATAGTTTAATCTTTTTTCAAGGACTGAGGAATTTATTTATAATATAAAATACAACTATATTAGAATAAAATATACTAATGGTTGTAGAACCAAATTGCAACAGACAGCCTCCATCCTCCCAGATATGGTACCAAACCTTCCAAATAGAAGTTATTCTACCAGGACCACCACATTGGCTACCCCCACTCTGTGTTCCACTGTGCAATCACAGGTGTCCACTAGTGCTTTTCTCACATGACCTTGGATTTCACAAAGCACTACAAGATAATCTTAACCAACAATTTGCAGTCATGAAAGACGTGACACATCATCAAGTCCAGCACCCACACAGAATATAGCACAAGGGTCATTTGTAGTGCTTATGGAGTAGATAATAAACTTTTACTGAATTATTTGAGATCTCACAGAGGAGGTTGTTGTGTACCCTTGGGACCTCTTTCTGTAATTCTCAGTGTACCAATTCTCTCAAATGTATTTGGGGTTAAAAATGGTCTCAAAGCTGTAAAACTAGTAGAGAGTTTGATTAATATTAAAATATGGGGTGAAATAGACTACATTGTTGTGTTCTAAAAATTTTATAAATATAGGGCGATTGGGAACACAATGACAAGTGCACCTCCATGTCCCTGTATATCAGGTTTACATTTCCTCAGAACGCCCGCCCGGTCAACGCCCTCATTGTTATGAAGCATCCTCATAACACAATTTGAGGAATATGCACCTATTGAGGCTCAGAGAGCGAAGATATAATTCCATAAGGCTTCTTCATTGACTCACAGGTGCATGATTCTTCTTGATCAAACTTCTGATCAGTGCCTTCAAGGAAGTATTTCCTATTGTGAGGGCTTAAAAGTCAACTTATTGAGGCTTAATTTTGGGAGTAGGGATCCTGACTAGGTCATCATCATGAATTTTAACAATGCCCCCTTGTGATACTGTTGTAGGAATTATAGTGCCATAATAATTGACCATGTACTCGGTTTACAGCTTTCCAATTATTAACGTCAGAAATGGAGTATTCAGAGTACACCTTATAAATGACCCTGCAGGGTCCAGACTAAATAACGTCGAGTTTTTTTTGTTAACCTTAAAGTTAAGGGTGATAAAAGAGAACTAGTTCACCTAAATGAAATTTGGTAAGGAGAGCCAGTCAGTGTTAAATCAGGATGTCTCCATTTCTGTGTTGATGACAATCTCTTGATTGTTTAAGGCTAGAAGCTATATAATCTTGTTTGCTAAGGCCTCATGGCTAAATTTGAGCTCACAGGCATGGAGGTGTCAAATTTAGGCTGAAAACTACTTAGTAATTGAGGGGAACGCCCGCATAGAGTTTCAAAGGGCGAAATCTTGATAATTCAGTAGTAGTTTATCTGGTTTGAGAGCAAAGCGCTAGGTATAGATAGTTCCATCACATAGGGTTGGAGGTGGCCATCTTCTACAAAATTGAGATGAGAGCTCTGTTTGCAAGTTCTACTGCCTATTGGTTGGGTAATATAGGGGGCGGTGAAACTTTTTTATAGTTAAAAAAGCAAAATTAACTCTTTAACTACCTGTTAGATAGAATTTAGCCCATTTCCCAAAAGTAGATTTTTGGGCATCTATGCTGAGTGAAATGGATTTAAAAAAGAAAGGTGCCATGACATATGTGGTGACATTGGGAACATAAATTGCTCATCTCATTTGGTCATATGGTTCACGGTTATTAGGACATCTGTGGCCATGTAACCCAGTGGGAAGAGGGCCCACAACATTAAAGCTGATGACAATAAAGAGGCCAGAAGGAGCAAAACTAAATGCTGATACCGGGACCAGCATAATCTTAGGTTCAACAAGTCATCCAGGCCTCTAGACCCTTAAGGATAGTCTCAACCATCTGATCCAATAAAAAAACAACAGCATCCACTAGTAAGTCTTTCTCAATGCCCCTTGTCCCACAGTTGTGTGCCCTTCAATAATGACATCAGTTTGGGAAGAAAATTGGATATAAGGAAGCCATTTCTTGTTGATTTTCTTATACACATTCCCTTTTTAATTTGAGTGTCTCATGTCATCTTTCATAGTTTATTTTGGATCTTAGGAGTTTCTAACCCCCATCGCACATGCCAGTTAATTAGATCGTACATTTGGTACCTCTTTGATGGTTAAGGAGGCCAATACCGCATCCTCAAAAGATCCTTTGCATTTTATTGAATTGCTTTAGCATGACGGACAAAAGTAAAATTGTTTTTCTGTATCCATAGTGCCCATATGGATAACCAGCTATCCTCGTCTTTCAAATGCTGTAACCAATGAAGTGAGGAATGATCATAATGATGGTTAAATGGGCGCCATATAGGTAGGGCCATAAATTCTTGATCACCATTAAAAGCTAGGCACTCACACTTAGTAATATTATAGTTTCATTCACCCTTGCTCAAGTTCTTGCTTAAGTAAGCCACTGGAAGGTCAAATTGATCTTTATAATGTTGAGCTAGGATAGACCTTATTGTGACGTTTCTAACGTTAGTGAATAGCAAAAATGAACTGTCAAATCATAGATGAACTAAAATGGGTTACTACAAAGAGCAGACCTCATCACATTAAAAGCATGTTTTTGTTCAAACTGCCACATGAAAGGCGCATTCTTTTGTAGAAGGTTGACCTGAGTTTCAGCTAAGTTAGAAAACTGAGAGATGATCTGAAGATTAAACCACAATATAGGAACACTTGAATATCTCTAAGGATCTGAGGGAGTACATAATATAATGGTGGCGACTTTATCCAGGATGGGCTAAATTCCAACTTTTGTGACCTTGTGTCTGAAGAAGTCCATTTCAGATTGGAAGAAAGAGCACTTCAAAGAATTTAGCTTAATGGAGGCCTTTCAATGACCGTTACAGACTTCCCAGAAATGATTCATTTTGCAGTTGAAAGTTTTCAAGAAGACAGTAATATTATAAAGGTACAAAAGGACACAGGATAGCTTTAAATCCCTAGGATCTAGTCCCTTGTGCGTTGGAAGGATACAGGAGTGTTGCAAAGGCCCAGAGGCATACTATCTGGCTCAAATAGCCCCTCATTGGCTATGATCACGCATTTTGATCAATCTTCAGGTGTTAGCTCTACTTGCTAGTATCTTCTAGTAAGATCCAAAGCGGAAAGCTATTGTGACCTGGCAAGCAAGTATAGAAAGTCAATGATCTGAGGCAAGGGGTAGCTGCCCTTCTTAGTAACGGAATGTAGTCCTTAATAATCCATAACCAAATGAGGACTGCCAAACTTCTTTTAGACTAACAAGAGAGGGGAGGCACAATGGCTATGGGAAGTCACCAATAGTCAAGATTCATGTAGAATGCTTAAGATCTACAGAAACATGCTCTACTTAGACATTACTTTTTGATAGGGATGGGATTGAATGGGTTGAAGGTCTTCAGTCTTAACATGATGTAAAAGGCCATTCATTTTCTGAAAGCAAAGGTAGAGTTCGAGAAAAGTTAGAGAACAAATTTTGTAATTTCTCAACGCAACTCAGCTGTTTTCTGGTGAGCTCTCGTCTATTAGAGGTGTCAATTAATGCTACAATGGGGTTGATTTTAGAACAAAATGCCATAGACTTCCAAAGCTACAGACTTCATTAATGGCCTCTACAGAAAGAGGCGAACATAAGCGGGTGGATTAGAAAGCCACACTATCCTAGTTTTATCAGCGAGGTTAGACATTAGCACCAATATGGATACAGCATAGGCTGTACCTAAAATTCCAAGGAAGGTCAGGATCTCTTTGATGGATGAGTTATATGTGCCTCGTGTTTCCAGCAATTGTTCCAGGAGAATGTTGATATGTACCCAGGCATTAAATTGGCCTGGGACTTAAGCAAATATTAGTCAGCGTAGGAAAATAGATAAGCATGCCCTCTTGGCCATCTACCACAGGAGAAGGTATCCATACTTGAGAACCCCTTACATAATATTCTAGGACTGTCAATCTGATTTTTTGCTTTTCTATTAGAAATCCCAAGCTTTGGCCATCTTCTTGGCATCGCTGGTTTCTCAAAGCAATGAGACCCTGTGTCATAAAAGTTATCAGAATCCTTTATCATAGTGCATGATGGTATAATAGTCATGGAGAAACTGGGTTTCAAGGAGAAGGTTGTGACTTTAGTTGTATAATGTAACATCTGAGTTGTTTGCTAAAAGCTGTCAAAGCAAGTTAGGTAGTGTTAATAGGCCCCAATGGACTGAGTGCATTGTAGTCCAACTGTGCTGTATTCCATGTAGTGAGGCAAGTCAGGAGCTAATTTGATACGTTTCATCGATTTAGACGAAATGACATTCATGAGGGGAACCACTGTTGACAAAGGTGTGGAAAGGGATCTTATGAACTTGAATAGTGACTCGTTAACTAAACTACCAAATTTTAGGGGGCATATTGAGAAGCTTTGAAGATTCAAAAGAAGAAGAGTAAAAAAGTACTAAACTCTTTATTTTAAACAAGTACCATTTTATTTTCTTTTAATACAGCATCAGACTCATTAGAGTTTGCTAATCAATATTGAGGTAGTACAGGGATGTCAGCATGAAGCGCCTTGTCCTTCATGCTGACTGCCCTTTTCCTGCCTACCAAAGAGCCTCTCCCAACAACTTTTCGGTGCTATTTAGGAATATATTGCAGTAGGAGCATCAATGTCTGGTAATCTTATGATTCTTAACAATGTGTACTGACCATCTAGTACTAAAAAAAACAATGTGTACTCAAGGATGGCCAGTAGAAGCAGACGCAGAGGACTTGGGATGCAAGCTAGACGCATAAATTTCATTAAGAGAAACCTGAATTTTCTGTATAAAGATAAAATTGATCTTCCATCCATTATTATACAATTAACTTAGAATAAGATCCCAATGTGTAAATTACCTAATGTTGGAAATTAGATAATATCATTAAACCCAATCATATTATGACATTCTTCCTTTCCCACTGGTGAATAGACCCTCTAGTAGAAGTAAAGTTTTCTTTATGTATGAAACTATTGCTTAGTTAATAACCTTTAAAAATATTAAATTTTTCCGCTAAAATTTGAATTCACCAGTTAGTAGTGTTTAATTGAAGATGATCTCTGACAATGTATTAATATATTTTTAAATTACCAAAGAAGTAATTAGTAATCTTTTTTAGTCGATTATAGTCTATCACCAGTCAACTCATGGATTTGTGTTTAGTTGCTGAAACGTTGAGAACGCTTCTGGTAGCAACTTTTGGCTTAACCTTTAAGGTAACGCTACCTGCTGTTAATGGTAAAAGGTCCCATTACCTAAGCAGATTGCTATCCTAATTAGGAAACTCCGCTGAGATTGATTGAAAATATGGGAGACCTTTGTGAATTCAACCAGAAGAGTCACATTACTAACTGGCAGTGGATTTGACTAGACGGGTAAGGAAGATCATTATGTGTGCGACTTCAGAGGGCCAATTCATTTCCAACAACTGCCATTTCTAAGTTAGGTGACAACAATAGTGTTGAAAGCCAGATTCACCTATAAATTTCCTTGATTTTAAGTATGTAAAGCAGTAGCAAAATTAGTAAAATAATAAATTATTCACTATATAAACGTTAAGATGGTTTTACAATTCATATTATATAATCTTGGGATAGAGTGGAAGAGAAGAGAAACCTCTTTACTATTTGTCAGTTGCCAACTCTTGAGAATAAAGATGAAGGTAATGTTCCAATTTCCAAATGTTTTTATCTGCTCTACTAGCTATTTCGTGAAGAGAGGAAGGGTCAGAGGTAGTAGTTCCCTTAGTTAAAAATAGCATAAAGGATAGAAGGTAGAGCATTATCACCAGTCTAGCATTGAGGACAATAATCCACTTGGTTATAAAAAATTTAAACTAGGACAATAGTCTTCATACTATTGTCAACCAAGTCAATTAACTATATCAATAAATTGTCCAACGAATACATCAGTACCTTGCTTAAACTTGAGAGCTACAGCGAGCAACACAGTTCAAAAGCTTACAACTTGATGCTCACTACAGGATAGTTGAGCTTTTAGGCCAAATATACAAAAGAAGTTATCATCAATGTCATAAAAGAACAAACTTAAGAAACAGTGGGTAGATTTAGATACTGTTAATAATAGTACGCTGAACTCAGTGTCACAATATGATCTTGCTAACTTGGAGGATCAAGTGTAAAAGCCAAAGAGGAAATCAAACAAGTTAAAAAAGGTCATTAATGATCTTTAAAGGAATTAACATCAATGAAATGAAAGGAACTGTCATGTTTACATGACCTAATTGAGGGGACTAACAGTCAATAAAAGGCTGGGCGTCAGGAAGCCCAAAAGGTCAAGCTTCAGGACCTCCCTGACTTGAAGCAAACCTTGGACCAACGCTAGGTGCAGGCCAGGTTTGCCCAGGTTATTCCAGGGGAAGTGTATGACGCCCAGCCCCATGTTATAGATTTGGCGTTAAGTCGGACTATATATCATACTAACCTAAATGCTATGGTTTGATTGATAGGGGAACAGGGTTTATACCCATTTGATTTTCAAACTTTAAAAACGGGCAGCCTTTCCTTAAATTAAAATCTTAAATTAAGTTGATTACTAGCTATAGTACCCTGCCCAATGAAAGCGTGAATCTATTGGTGCGCCTGGGCTTGGAACCACTTCCACCAACCAATTGATTTCTCCAAATATGTCTAGATAAGTTTCTTTAAGATTAAACTTCCTTTTTGGTCATCTCCCTTTAAAAAACCCCTCATTAGTTTTCTTTCTTATGTTAACTTGGGCTAACCTGTGTGAAAACCTCTTATAGGAGGCCTCATGCAACGTTAGCCATTTTATTTGTACAAAACTAATTCTCGCATCTGGTGCATAACTGGTCTACTCTAGTCCCCTCCAGACCAAAGCACCCTTGCACTCCCACCCAGAAAACCGCTTAGATATGGACTATATCTGTGGTCCTCCCAAGTCTTTCAGTTTGTACAATATCTATTATTCTAACTACGTTGAACACCACCACCTTAGGTTACGTTGGCTCCTGCACCCTCTACAGGGATAATTTCATTCTAGCGCTGATGATGAGCTCCCTGGTGTTAAGGATGTGCACCGTACAACACCTCAACAGTTACTGGAGAGTTATAGACACTCTCCTGACATTATATGACCAACTTTTTTGTTTACATGCATGAACGTTTTCTGTGTGGGACTTTTGCAAAGTGTTAATTGAGTGCACCAAATGTTGATCACAGACGGAGTGGCTCACCTCCATTTTCTCATTTTGACAATGGTTGGAGCATATTAGCGTATTTCTTGCTGCCTCTGAAATTCAGCACCCACCCTTCTTGCTCATATATGGTGAATATGGATGTTTTGCAATCTAAGAATTGTGATTCCCCAACTTTTCACAAAATTTTATAAAAACGATATTATAAAATGTTTCCCTTGCACTGTGATTGGATGGTGCAGTTGGATCATCACCAAAGAGCCTGGTGGGATGGCCTCATATAAAGTAATACAACCTGTCACAAAAATGGGTATGGGGTCGTTTGTGGCCATATTGCATTTTATAATGACGTTTTCTTATATAAAATCAAGCCCTATATCTTTTCTTATTGCTCAGATATTGAATCCATTTCAGTGTACCAAATCACCCATATAAATTACGCTTGTCCACAATCATGATCCGCAGAGCACAGGAGGTGAAAAATTAATTACTTCTTAAATATTAAAATGTTTATGCAACCGCTGAAGCTATGGTGGGATATGTGACCTTAGTGGTCAAAATGGCCAACTATCACTCTCCATTCTATTATTAAGAAACGTACCCTGGAGGCATGCTTATGCCTGAAGAAGATCCATATGGTGAAGTGTTGAAGTTGTCTGCTATAAATAAAGACCATTCTGAATATTTTTTTGACTGCTATCCTTTCAACCCCTTTGGGAAATCAGAACGACTATTTTGGTGGAAACAGGAGCCTCTGAGAATTTTATTGACTAAGACCTAGACGACTACCATGAGCTGAGTTACAATCCAGGTGGTACTGGTAGGGGAGGAGCTTCCCAAGGTATTTCCAAGATGATAATTATAAGGTTAGTGGATTATCAAGCTGGAAAATATCATTAAGCTGACCGCTTCCACGTTATCAAAAATCTCTTGTACCCCATTATTTTGGGTGTATAGTGGTGGCGAAAGTTTGACCTCATAACCAACTTAAAAGATAACAACTATTTCTTAACATTAAAGAATGGTCATAAGTTAGTTGACCTTTTGCTGAAGCAAACTTTCATAGCTATCAGCCCCACTGGCTCAATATCCACACACTCAGGCTAGCTTCTTTGCTGAATCCCACTTTGGAGTTTCCTTACTTTTCTGTTTGGAGAGGTTAGAATCTTCATTTGATGCGGCTTAAGCTGATTTACTAACAGCTCATTCAGAGTTTGATTACGAATTTAAGCTCACCGTTGATCTGGTTCATATATCTTCCCAGATTTATCCTTTGACTGTATGGGAGGAAGCGGCCTTGATTGTGTGGGTAAGGAGAAGTTGCCAAATGCGCGATTTTAGGGAACCTCCTGCATATGTTCCCTACTTCTCTTTGAAGAAGGCTGATTGTACCTTATGCCCATGCGTAAATTATGGAAATCTCAACAACGTCACAGTACCAGACTTGCATCCCATCCCACTGAACTCACAGATTACACGCTATGTGGAGAAGGCGAGATTTTTCTCCAAACTGGATTGTTTAAACGCGTTCATTTGGAACCAGATCAAGAAGTGCCAGGATTGGTTGACCGCATTTCGTACCATAAAAGTGATTTTACAATTTCAGATTATACCCCTTGGACTTAAAATGACCCTGCTATCTTTCAACGCCATATTGGCTGCTTTAGGGGACCTGCTGGGGTTTGCACGGTAGTCTACATGAATGATTTTCTTATTTCTTTCCCTGACAATGAGTCCCATAAAATATACCTTTTACAGGTGGTGGAGCGTTTGGGTCAGCTGACCTTAAATTAAAAATAAGTAAATGTAAATTCTTCAAGTCCCAGGTCACCTTCCTGGGCAAAGTCATGTTTGACCAAGGGCACATGATAACTCCAGATAAGGAGAAGGCGATTCATGATTGGCCCACCCACCTTCAACTAAAAAATCAAGAAAATTTTTGGGGAAGTGTACGTTCATTAAGAAATTCACACCAAATTTTTCTGAAGTGGCGGCGCCCTATCTATAAGGCGAGTGGGGCAAAAGTGCTAATGGTCCCCAACTTTTCAGGATGCCTTCCAAGCAATAAAGTGTACTTTGCTGTCTACATTCATACTTTGCCATGTCAACCTCAATAAAGAGTTTATTGTGGCTTCTGATGCCTCCAACTTATTCATAGCGGCGGCCCTATTACAAGTAGGAGAAGATAGAATAGAGCAACTGGTGCGATTTTTTTAAGAATATGCCTTTGCCTGATTAAACTATGCCGTATGATAAAGAGTTATTTGCTTTAGTTGAGGCGCAGACTTATTGGCGCCATCACATTGCATGGATCATCCCAAACTTTCCATGTATGTACAGACCACCTTGCCTTTCTGTACTACCACGCTACTCATGTCTTTACCCCACGGCAAACCCTCTGGCATGAGACACAAGCCCAATTTGTGTTTCCTATGAGTTTACTAAGGGCAAGGAGAATGGCTTAGCGGATTTTTTGAGTCACAACCCTGCACTAGCTCCCGAGCCTAGTGAGGTGGAGGTGCATAATACCAATTTGATGATTCCACCATGTAAGATTTTGTCTCAACTTACCTCTCCCTCAGCCAGTGGGCAAGCGTTTGCTCCTCTGAAAATTACAGAGGAATATGGTATGTTCAGAAATGTAGTTTTTCCCTGCCTATGTCGACTAAATATGCTATGGTCCTTACTAAGAGCGCGTTATTTCAGGAGGATATTACCAGGGGTTATCACCTGAAGGATGAGATGGTGTGATTTCAGGGACGAAATTGGGCTCCCACTGGACCACTTCGCCTGGAAATAATCTGGGATCATCATGAAGAAATCACCGTTGGTCATTCTGGGAAGGTGAAGACTCTAAAGCTAATTTGCTGTGCGTACAATATGAAGGGTTTAGCCGCACAGAAGGGCAGATTTTAAAGAGTGCATGGTCTGCAACCAAATGAAACTGTATTGCCAGCCACTAGTGGGGTTATGACCAGTTCAGAAGGCTGAAGGGCCTTAGACTTCTTTATTGGTCTATTTTATTGTGAATTTGCCTGTATCAGATGGTTATGATGCCATCATTGTAAAGATAGACCGTTTTACGATGTTTTTTCTCTATATTTCTTGCAGAACGCTAGTAACCGTGAAAGAGATGGCTAGGTTCTTTGTCACTTATGTGTTTGCTCTTCATGGGGTCCCTCAAGCAGTTAATTTGCGATTGTGGACTCCATTTTACCTCCACCTTTTAGCAAGAGTTGTGTAAGACTCTTCAGATTCTCCTCTGCCGTTCAACTGCTAAACACCCCCAATCATATGGGCAGACTAAAAAATAGAAACAGTGCCTCAAACAGTAATTGCGTTGTTATACTGCCACAGATTATTTAGATTGGGTTTCCCATCTCCCCATGGCCCAATTCAGTTATAATAACGCCCAACACGCATCAATCATGTTTTCCCTTCTTTGCCAGCTATGGCTTTAACACCACCTTCAACATGGAGCACATTTGTCAATCTAAGGTAAAAGCGAAGGTGGACTTTGCCAAAATGATCAAGAAAGTACACCAGGGGGTGTGCACAACTTTGGATTCAGCCATGCAGGCTTACAAGGAGAACTCTGATGGTAAGAGATGAGTTGATCAGCGTACAAGGAAGATCAATTGATTCTGGATTCATTGGATTTCTTAATTAAGCAACCATGTAGAACTGGGACCAAAGATAATTGGGCTGTACCATGTTGTCAGAAATGTGGGCCACGCTCATACCAGTTGGATCTTCTTTCCTCTTTATGATTTTTTCAGTATTTCATGAAAGCAGGCAAAAAATGTTTGAGGGTCCCCTACAGAGACTCCTGAGGCTTATCTCGTGGATGGGGCACTAGAGTGGGAAGTGTAGGAGATATTAGCCTCTCATCAGGTTAGAAGAAGACTTGAGTAACTTGTTTCTGGTTGGGATTTGATGCAGCTTAGAACAGTTAGGTCCCAGAGCATGATTGCGCTCATGCCCAATATCTTATTGAAACATTCCACTAGTGTTTCCTGGAGTCCACAGGATCAAAGCCCACGCAAGCCATATCAGCCATGAAGTTGGCCCCTGCCCATAAAACTTTTCCTTGGAAAATGTCCCAGGAGAGGGTGGAGCTCAAAAAGGAGGAGAGGGTAATGTCATGTTTACATAATGTATTTGTGAGGAACAACAGCCAAGACAAAGCTGGGCGTCAGGAGGCCCAAAAGTCAAGCTTCAGGACCTCCCTGACTTGAAGCACACCTTGGACCAACGCTGGGCGCAGGCCAGTTATGCCTAGGGTGGTTCAGAGGAGGTTTGTGACGCCAAGCCCCATGTTATGGCATTAGAGTTAAAACGAATGATTTAACTTAATAACAATGATGGTTGGTTCAACTGATACAGAAACAGGGTTTTGAAACACATTCTATTTTTAAAATTTAAACTTGGGTCAGCCTTGTCTTCAACCAGTAACCCAAGTTCATGTCAATTACTAGCTATAGTACCCTGCTCAATGAAAGCGTGCATTTTATTGGCGCTTAGGTTTGGAACCACTTTCATTAATCAATTGATTTCCATTAATTTGTTTATATATATGTTTTTTTGAGACCAACCTTCCTTGTTAGTCGTCTTCCTTTAATAATCTCCTCATTAGTATTACGTTTTTCTTATGTTAATTTGGGTTAACCTGTGCGTTGACCTCTTTGAGGAGGTCTCTCACACTGTTAGCTATTCCATTTGTAAAATTTCATTCTTTCATCTGGTACACAGCTGGTCTGCTCTGGTCCCACCCAGACAAAAGTACCCTTGCACTCCTACTCAGAACACCGCTTAGATATGGACTCCTCTTTTTTGGTCCACCTTAGTCTTGCAGTTTAATTGATTTCTATTAATCTACATCACTTTAAGCACCCTTACATTACGTTGACTCCTGCACCCTTTACAGGGCTAGATTCATCCTGGTACTGACGACGAGTTCCCTGGCGTTGGGGCTGTGCACTGTGCACCACCTCGCCGGGAACTGGAGAGTTATATACACTCTCTTGACAGAAAAAAACTAATCAAGGAGATATTATCAGAAAATATATGGTAATCATATAGAGAACACTTCTGCCATATTTAGGAAGATATGGTGTAAAAGCTAAAAAAAACTCAGAAGAACTCAAAAAAGCACAAGTGTGATTGTTCATAGATGAAGGCAAATTAAGCTAACAAGGCGAAAAAAATCAGTTGGGAAAGTAAAACCCTGAGGAATATGCCTTGATCCTTTGCTGCAATTTTGGAGATGACTCCCAAAAAACACCTACATTAATCAGGTTGCTGAGAAGGAATCTCCTCCCAATATTGTCAGAAGATTTTTTAAAATAGGCCAAAATTAGATAAATAGTTGGGACAATGCACGTGAGCTTTTCTGCTTATTTAATGTGATGATAATTAAATAAGAGGACTGACAGAAACCAGTAAATGTGATGAACTGCTTATACACTAGCTGTCAAAATATGGTGCTACTCCATCTCATGGAAATAATTGGATGTATGGTGGCTCCAAAGAAGCTATAATGACTGAGTTTGTTGTCCTAAGTGGATGGCCAACTCTATATAGGAGTTTACGGTAATCCAATTAAAAAGATGAGACATTCAGTTTTTTCCTACTGATTCTACCAGAATTCGCAAATTATGTCTGGTGCGAAAGTATTATCTGATTTTGATGCACTCATAGCAATGTAATTGGCGCTTTAGCCCTACAGGATTTTGTACTACACTATGGCGTCAGCGCTGATAAATCAAATCTCCACATAGCTGATGGTGATCATCTCAAAATTTTATGAGTAACATATATTGCACCTAATTGTACCTTTAATGCCATTCCCATCAGAACTTAAAATACTATAAAGTTCACTGAGCCTAATAAGAAACAGCAGAATAAGGTCATAATGGGAATAATCTCAAAGGACAGAAACGAGTGAATAAAACTCAAATCCACTGTTACCAATGTGAAAAACTTGGACACTTAGTCACTCATTATTGGGATAGGTAGCTTATAGAGCCTGTTAATCTGGATCAGGCTAAAGAAAAGAAACATTTTAAGACTAAGGAAAAAGACCATCAGTATAGATACAGAACAATCTAGCACTGTGATAAACCTGTTACCTGACATACTTAACAATGACCTGGAAAATCTAATTTATTTGTAGATGAAGACACACCTGATCCTCTCTACCAGGTGGTTAATTTGGACGCAAATGCAATTATTTATTCAAAGGTGAAAGGTATATTCCCCAAAAATTATGAAAGAAGTTGCTCAGCCATAAGCTCAACAGTTGATGAGAAAAGATAAGAACCATCAAAATCATGGAAGAACTACTTAAGACAAGAGTTGATGAGGCAAGTAATCCTCTCATTATTAGTGTGATTATTGGAATTTCGTGATAAATTACAATAATCAGGCGCTACAAAGGCTACAAAATTATTATTTCCATGACTCTAGCAGAGATTGACACAATTGCAATGAAGTTATAAGTTCTAATGCTAAAGATGATTCCAATTGGAAATACATAATCCTGTATGAAAATAGACCAAAATTAGGCTACACAAGATAAGAATTGAGGTACATAATTAATTAAAATTCAGAGATATTTATAGGGGAAAATTTAGTGGTTCTTTGCAAGGATTTCCGTGATTCACCCAAGGTAAGATCTTTCCTAACAGATGACCAATTTTGCTGATTATCATTGTTATTAAAATACTTGTGATGTTCAAACATAATAGAACTCTGATTAGATGCAATCGACCTTTTAGCAAGGCTTAGCTCTTGAAATGATAGGTCATTTCAGATTGCTTGATCATCTCAAATTACTGAGCTTATTTAGATTGCTTACTGTCACCCGTCATAGAAAACCAATAACTTCAAAGGGTCTTTCTTTGGTCAAATTGATAATCAGATTTACCCATCGGGGATTAATCAGTTTTATTAGACTGAGATATCAAATCTTTGATCTGGAGTAATTTTAATCATCTAGTTATATTTCCAACAGTGATCAAAGAATCCTTTTCCAAATAAACTGCAGAATTAATTCATATTCTTTATTTGACAAATAATTCCATGATTCACTTGGTAAACACTTTATTACAATACTCTTAGTGTACATATATGAACATTGTAGTCAATCAGGTAAGAGTTTAGGCGATAATTTCCAAGGAGCGTCCATTAATGTCATTTTAACTAAGTTGGTGAAGCAAATGAAGATTTTACTGGACTTAGAGCACTGAAAAGAATATGGAAACGCTGGACTGGATACCACAACACTTATGGAGCATATAATGCACTACCACTTCATCTTGGATTGCTGGTGGTATCAGTTCCCACATAGTGTTGGTAAATCAAAATTATGGCATACTTATTGGGATGGAATTCTTAATAAAGTATAGTGTCAAGTGTGATTTTGAGAAAGAGTACCATAACAATTTTGTGGCAAACCCTGACCTTGTTATATCAGAAGAGAGGAGAAATTCCACTTTTGTAGAAGAATACTTTGGCAATTTCTAATTATGATGACAGCATAATTCCCATTTAAACAAGTTGGTTGGACAAAAAAGCAGGGAAATGCCTGATAGGATTTCTACCCAAATCAGATTTTTTAGTGAGGCAGATGACGGGAATTGAACCCAATCTGGAAAAATTATTGGGGATAATCCCCAAGGAAAATCACAGCCTTTCTAAATTGTAAATAATCCCTGACTAATTTCAAGCCCTAAAATAGGGATTCAAACCCAATCTATGTGACGAAATATCCCAATTAGGTAATGAGAAATAGAAATGGCTTAGGTTACATTGAGATGGACTGGGTAACCTCCTTGATCTCTCTTATATTCTCGCTTATAAGCAAATATAAATTGGTACAATCTAATTGGAATCTCCTCTCAAGACTGAGTATCTGTATTAAGACTTCTTAATCAAGAGAAGCACAATAGGTATAATCCAAGACCCTCAAACTTTGGGTCTCCTGGCCTAAAAACTATTAAGGGATACTTGGTAACACACCTGTGGTCCCAAAAAACTGGTGCTCCCTGCCAGGTGCGCCCTAAGTTCCCAGTGAAACTATAAAATAAAAAAATGATGAACAACCACAATTTGGTGTCAGATCTCTTTTTATATAAGAACATTTTAAGCTCTTAACAAATTTACTTGCTATGATGTGCAGTATGGCGCAAAAAATTCTCGCCCTTGAGCAACACCAATTTGAACATTAAAATGTGACTACTGAGCTCAAAAGCGAAATTTGGGAGTTAACCCATCTTGTTGCCACCAAGTTAACTCTTTAGTCACCCATGATTGGGTAGACTCAATAAGTAAGGATATTAACACCTTAACAACTAAAGTGAATTCCCTCTACCCTTATAAAATGCTCAGAAGTATCAATTCCGCTTTAGGTGAAAATGTCCCCCCAATATCAGTTCAAATGTTTGTCCATTAACCCCCTAGTGACACATTCAAACTTACATTAAAAGAGAAGTACGTCCCAGGCGAGAGGAGCATCTTCTCTTCCTTATTTTGTTATGAAAGTGCTATGGAAGAAGACAATTACACCCAACGTCTCAAATACCTAACCATCTGTCTTATTTGTGTAGCTCAAGGCATTATAATCCATCACATAATGCATTGCTAGACATGATGAAGCCAAGATTGCCTTGTCTTTTTAGAATTTTAAAGTGATGTAACTTTGTCCAACAAAAGCAATCTTTTATGGATATAAGCCTTAGTAGGGGAGAAACTGACACTGAGTTTGCTTAGCGTTTTTACATTCAAGCTCAGATGTTGGTTGCCAAAAAATGTCTTACCTTAGACAATGCTATCACTGCTTTGTTTCATTGCTTAAAAACATGCCTAATAATCTACTATATCATAAAGCGTAAAGACTAGCTGGACGTCAATCGTTTGTATCGAAGAAGCTATTTTGGAGATTCTGACTGACTTTCTTAAGCCTACATAGCCTAATATTTTAATGATAGTAAATAAGCCTCATCCCCAAATGCTATCAGTTATACCCCTCAAGTTACCTACACCTGAATTATACTGCACTCATTGCAGAAGAACCAACCACACTGTGTACTTTTGTCACGTACTTTAGCTTAAGATGGCAAAAGATCAGTCAATATAGGGCAAGAGGCTCCTTATGCTGACGGAAATCAAGTGCCTCAAGACCCTTAAACTAGCTCTAGTTCTATCCCAACACTTTAATTTGTTTGGTGTTGGCTGCACCTGCAGAAAATTACATACCTCTTTCTATTCAGAAAAATAAAGTTCTCCAGCTTTCTTACTTTTATGTTGGGCAGTTACCACAAACAAATTTTGGCGGTTACCTACTCTATGGAAATCCAAGCAATGGCAGAGAAAAACTTTCAAAAGCATTGAACATCCCTAAGCTTGCCCATAGCAGAATCCTCCGCTTGCTTTGCTACTGTTTATATTCTGATAAGACTGGACAATAAGCTCAAAGTAGCCACGGAAGATTGGTTATAAACTGCCAAACATGATAAAAGTTATGATTATTTGAGCACCTTGAGATGAGGTGATATTGGGTCGGAAAGGGTTATTATTAGATTGCCTTCAAATAGGGCAATAAGGCAATGTTGACATTCAGCAAATATTGAATAGATTGCCATGAACTAAAGTGATAGAGAAAATAAGAATACCATATTTAGCAAAAATTAATAAGAATATGTGGAGCCAAATAGTTTAAACTGAGAGAGCAGTATCATCCGAAGTCACTGAGATATAATGCAAGATGGGTCGATTGAAGGGAGAGGATTGTTAGTGGGATTAGAGGGTGTAGCAGTGAGCATCCGATGAAAATATATTGGGAAAATAAAGAAATGATGTCGTGGCAATTGTTTCTATTTATTATATTATATTATATAAAATGTATTTCAAGGACTGACAATATCCATATTGTTCATTCTTTTGCTCAGTGGGCTCAACCCTGCTCAAAACCCTTTGGTGTATCTTCTAAATATCACTCAAGTTATAACAGTGGTGCTCACTACAGGGGGCCCATTGATCAATCAAAAAAAGATAAAAAAGCTTCAGTCGCCAACCATGTTGCATTTAGCTTGCTTTGACAGGTGATATTTATGACATGATGTAAAAGTTAAATATCTAAAACTAAAACTTGCCTTGGAAGCTGTGTCAAAAGGCAGGATGAGCTTCTTCAGGGGTTAGTATTGATAAGCTGCCTCCTATGATTGTGATGGGAATATTCATGGATTCTTAAAGTGATTTAAGTTTGTGACAGAAGGAGCTTCAGATTGGCGTAAAGTGAAACTAATATTTACCTTGAATGTTGGTAGCGCCGACCAAGTCACCTGCTATCTTTTAACAAGTTGTTACATAAAAAGAAGTTAAGGATATTGTACTGCGGTTGTTTGGAGGAACTGCAAAAGATGTCATAGAAAAAGGCTGAGATCTTAACCATTATGTTACAGTGTAATGAGACCCTCACCACATTTGATGATTAATTAATGGCAGAAGCCCATATATTAATTGGAGCATGAACTTTATCCAAATCTGACATATGCATTTAAATGACCTCCGCAGTGAAACCATAACATGAGCTTTACAAATCATGACCCCAATGTTGGATGACGACGAACCCCTACTAAAAATGTTCAGTTTTTCTCCATATATCTGCTACCTTCCCTCCACCCAATACAGAGCAGAAACATACCGCAGCCATCATTGGACCCTCTTACTTAATGGAATTCTCCCATCCAGTTCAGATTCCGCCAAGGTAACCCCAACAATTTAACTTATGCCCAGACTTGCTTATCATCAAAAGATCAACTATTGACCTGGGACATTTTATGCCAATTACCTACAGTCCAACTTTGGCGTGGGACATCTTACAATAATCAAGGAAGTAGGATTATGGGGTAAAATGTTTTGAATGTGGTCGAAGGGCACTTGGCACAAGATTGCCCCATTTGGAAAGTCCATTGCATACATCAGGACCAGTACTACCAGGGAGAAGTCTTAGCGGAGTAGAGATGGGACTCTCTACCTCCGCTATCCCAACCCCAAACGTCCCACCTGAACCTTTTAATGAATATTTGGTGGAAATCCCTCAGTATGATGACACGTTTCTGTATCAGCTGACAGTAGGAGGGGTGAATATATTTACAAGAGTGCAAGCCAAGGACAATACAGAAGAAGGATCCATGCAGCAATTGAACCAACGCTAGTCAAATGTTTGAACAAGCTTCCCCAGACAAACCAAAACCCTCCTTCAACGCACCTTCCCTAATGGGGTAACCGTCGCCTTCCCAGTGGACGCTATTGTCAAAGAATACCTTAATTTGGTGAGGTTATTATAGGCTCCCTTTGGAAATAAGAGCCTTTAAACGTCCACTTATTAAACACACAATAATCTTACTCTGACTGTAAACACTTTGACATTGTTGTGGTAAAAAACTGATTCTGCGCTATCATTTTTACAGGCGCTTGATATAGTTTCCACTAAGCTGGTGGTGAAGCTGACATTGAAACCTGATGTGGAACATTGTATGATGTATGGGACCGCTGAAGCTGGAACCACGGTCTTAGAAGGAGCTTACAGTGCGCAACTCTTATGGTTTCAGTCTATTGCCATTGTAGCCCCAGTGATAGTGTAACCCAATGATAATTATGACATGTTAATTGGAACTGCTTTCAAACAACACTTTGGAGCAGTCATTGACATGATGGATGAAAGTTAAAATAATTTGGGGCTGTAATTCACAATCTACTATAACTCCAGCAGAGTGCCAAAGGATCTAGTACATTTAGGATAGATTGACGTGACATATAGTGATGGAGTGGTTCCAGTTTGTTACCATTGACTAAAGAGCAAGACTTAGGCCCTCTTTTAACAGATATACAAATATCAAGGGCCACTTATAGTGACTGGGCTTCAGTCCATACCCTTCAATCACCAAGTAATAGTGAACTCAGAATTGGTGTTAGAAGTACCAGTTGGACTCTACAAGGAAGTTTATTAGTCCTTAGCAGCAATCGCAGATTGTTCACCATATGGATCTAGGCATTATATTACCAGGACCTGGGGTGATCAAGGTTTTATTAGCAAACTTACAAAATAAACCAAATATAAATATGCTGGCATCAAATAGTAGCATATTTACACTTGACCCCTGTAGAGAAGGTCCTTCAGATTCATGCATTTGGGTCAATGGATGAAATTAGTCTTTTCATCAAACCACATCCTGGCATGATGACAGTGGTATTGTGTGATGAATTAATGGGGTTATTGGAAGCACAGAAGGATTGAGATATAGCTTTATTTCAAAAATAGAAGGAGATTTTTGCTGTCAATGACCTTAATTTAGGGTGCACTTAAATGTGGTCCATTGTGTGGACACTGGAGATTATCCTCCCATCAGGTCACAGCTGATCCGCCGATCCAGAGAACAGAAGAAGTTGTCACTGAAGATTTTGGGAAGCTGCATGAGCAAGGGATGCTCAAACCCTCAAAGAGTCCTTGGGCTTTGCCCATTTTAATTGATAAAATGAAGTATGGTACCAACAGGTAGTGAAAGACTATTGGAAGCTCAACAGTATTTCAAAAAGACTCCTACCCCGAGCCGCAGATCAACAACATTTGGGATCTGTTAGGCGGAGCTCAGTACTTCTTGGCAATGGATTTGATATTGAGTTAATGTAAATTTGAGTTGCCCATAGCAGAACAGGAGAAATGCGCCATTATTACGTCCAAAGGGCTTTTCCAGCTTACCCATTTGCCACAAGGGCTGTGTAACGCCATAGACACGTTCCAATGGATTATGGATACCATCCTTAGAAACCTGAAACTGTCATGCGTTCTCATGTACCTTGATGATAAAAATGTCTTCTTGCGCACAATCTCCAAGCATCTTACCCACTTAGAGATCTTCCACCAGCTTTCTGAGGCCAACATCAAGATCAAGCCTCAGAAATGCCACTTCTATAAAGGTCAGTTGGAGTACTTAGGGTTTGTAGCAGACGCAACAGGGCTTAAACCTCATCCAGGCAAGGTGGAAGCTATTTGGAAGATGACTTCGCCAACCAGTAAGCGGGACATACAAATTATTTTGGGAATGGCTGGCTACTACAGCTGCTTTAAATCCAAAATTAGTTGTATTGGAGGCCCACTAATTGAGTTATTAAAAAAGGATATCGTGTTCAAATGTATTGGAGTCTGTCAACTCTCCTTTGACACGCTTTTGGATGGCATTATTCTATGCACTGGTGCTACGCTACCCAAACTTCAATAAAGGCTTTATTGTCCATACGTATGCGTCCCTTTCTGCCGTTGAGGTGGTTATGTCCCAAAAAGATGATGAAGGGGAGGAGCACCCAGTGGCATACTGCAGTCAAAGACTGAATTGCCACAAATGTAAATAAAGCCGTTTTAAGCGGGAGTGCTTAGTTGCAATGTACACATATAAACAATTTGGTGTGTATTTGCATGGAGTGAAGTTTAAAGTCTTAAAAGACCATGCTTCATTACGATGGTTGCAGACCTCAATGAGCCTTTAGGATCTATCCTGATGGGCCCATAAACTGCAGGCTTTTGATTTCAAAATTTTCCACAAACCTGTAACAAAACACCAGAACGCAGATTGTTTGTCTAGATTACCAACAGTTGCCATAACAGCGGATCTGAACGACGTGATGTACAACAATTTTCTCAGTAGCAGATATGATGGAGAATTGCCGCAAATGGTAAAAGTGTTAAACAAGATGATTATCAATACCTTCCAGTGGAATGGGGAGTTTTACAAATGGAATGTCATGTCATGTTTACATGACTTAATTGAGGGTACCAACAGCCAAGACAAGGCTGGCGTCAGGAGGCTCAAAAGGCCTAGCTGCAGGAGTTCCTTGACCTAAAGCACACCTTGAACTAATGCTAGGTTTAGGCCAGATATGCCCAGGTTGGTTCAGGTGAAGTTCACAAAGTCCAGACCCATATTACACATTAGCATAAAATGGAAGTGTTACCTTACTAACCATGATGGTTCATTTCAACTGATAGGAAACGGGGTTTTTAACCCATACAATTTTTGAAATTTCCAACTTGGGTTGGCCTTACCTTCATTCAATAACCAGAGTTTGGTCAATTACTAGCTGTAATACCCTGCCCAATGGAAGCGTGCAGTTATTTGTGCGCCTGGGCTTAGTACCATTTCCATCAAATTTTTTGTCCTCCCCAAAAATGTTTAAATATGATTTTTCAAAACCAACATTTCTCGTTGGTTGTCTTCTTTAAATACTTCCCCCATTCGTTTACAGTTTTAAAATTCATGGTTACTAGTGCAAACCTAAGCACGGACCTCCTTGAGGAGGTCTTTAACAACGTTGGCTTTCCCTATTCAATAAAGTATCTACAATATCAAGTGGACCATTGGGCCCCTTGATGTCCTCCAAACTGTGGCACCCAAACCCTCCAGCAATGATATCCGCTTGGTTAGAGTCTCCCAGTAGGGCATACCCAAGCGTCCCTGTTTATTAGTTCTAACTATTCTTCACCCGCATTATACACCCTTGCACAGGGTTATTTTGGCTCTGGCGCCCTTCATGGCGCCCTTTATACCATAATCTTGACGACGAGTTCCCTGGTGTTATGGAATTGTACCGCGCATCAGCTTGCTGGGAACTAGAGAGTTATAGACACTCTCTTGACATTAGACAACTAAACACTATATTATACATGCATTATAATTATTTCCATATGGTTTTTTGTGAAGTGCAAATTTGGTTCTTAGCTGTTAGTCATGGCCACAGAGAGGCTCACCTCCATTTTCTCATTTTGCCAATGGTTGTAGCATCTTGTCAAAATACTTGCTACCTCCAACTGGTAAGTACCCACCCTTATTTCCTGCACTTGGTGTATATGGATGCTTTACAATCTAAGAGTTGTGATTTCTCAACTTTCGCTGAGTTTCATAATGATAAAAAAAATTTATTTCATGGCTCCGCATTTGGACAGTTCATGTGAGATCATTGACATAAGACTTGGTTATGATGGCCTTAGATAACAGTGTATAACCATTCTAAAAATGGGTATGGGATCATTTATAGCCTAAAACGTGTTTTATAATGATGTTTCTTTATATATAATCCCAAGCCCTATTTTTTCCTTTATATCTCATATATAGATCCCATTTCAGTGTACCAAAACACTCTATAGAATCCACGCGTGACCACTACCATGATCCGCAGAACCCAGGAGGTGGAAAATTAATTACTTCTTAAATATTAAAATGTTTATGCAACCGCTGAAGCTATGGTGGGATATGTGACCTTAGTGGTAAAAATGGCCAACTATCACTCTCCATTCTATGATTCAGAAACGTACCCTGGAGGCATGCTTATGCCTGAAGAAGATCCATATGGTGAAGTGTAGGAGTTGTCTGCTATATATAAAGACCATTCTTAATATTTTTGTTGACTGCTACCCTTTCATCCCCTTTAGGGAAATCAGCACGACTATTTGGTGGAAACAGGAGCCTCTGAGAATTTTATTGACTAAGACCTAGCCGACTACCATGAGCTGAGTTACAATCTAGGTGGTATGGGTAGGGGAGGGGCTTCCCAAGGTATTCCCAAGATGAGCTTTATAGGGTTAGTGGATTATCAAGCTGGCAAATATCATTAAGCTGACTGCTTCCATGTTATCAAAAATCTCTTGCACCCCATTATTTTGGGTGTATAGTGGTGTCGAAAGTTTGACCTCATAACCAACTTAAAAGATAACACCTATTCCTTAACATTAAAGAATGGTCATAAGTTAGTTGCCCCTTTTGCTGAAGCAAACTTTCATAGCTATCAGCCCCACTGGCTCAATAAACACACACTCAGGCTAGCTTCTTTACTGAATCCCACTTTGGAGTTTCCTTACTTTTCTGTTTGGAGAGGTTAGAATCTTCATTTGATGCGGCTTAAGCTAATGTACTAACAGCTCATTCAGAGTTTGATTACGAATTTAAGCTCACCGTTGATCTGGTGCATATATCTCCCCTGATTTATCCTTTGACTGCATGGGAGGAAGCGGCCTTGATTGTGTGGGTAAGGAGAAGTTGCCAAATGCGCGATTTTAGGGAACCTCCTACATATGTTCCCCACTTCTCTTTGTGAAGAAGGCTGATAGTACCTTATGCCCATGCGTAAATTATGGAAATCTCAACAACGTCACAGTACCAGACTTGCATCCCATCCCACTAGACTCACAGATTGCACGATATGTGGAGAAGGTGATATTCTTCTCCAAACTGGATTGTCTAAAAGCGTTCAATCAGAACCAGATCAAGAGGTCCAGGATTGGCTGACCGCATTTCCTACCAGAAAAGTGATTTTACAATTTCAGATTATACCCCTTGGACTTAAAATGACCCTGCTATCTTTCAACGGCATATTGCTGCTTTAAGGGATCTTCTGGGGTTTGCAAGGTAGTCTACATGAATGATATTTTTGTTTTTTCCCAGACAATGAGTCCCATGCATTATACCTTTGAATGGTGGTTGGGCATTCGAGGGAAGCTGACTTTACGTTAAAAATAAGTAAATGTGAATTCTTCAAGTCCCAGGTCACCTTCTTGGGCAAAGTCATGTTTGATCAAGGGCACATGATAGCTCTAGACAAGTAGAAGGCGATTTGTAAGTGGTCCTCTCCAAATTTGAAAGGAATTGAGTAGTTTTTGGGGACGCGTACGTTCCTTAGTAATGTCACACTAAATCTTTCTGAAGTGGCGGCGCCCTATCTATAAGGCGAGTGGGGCAAAAGTGCTCCAATGGTCCCCCAACTTTTCAGGATGCCTTCCAAGCAATAAAGTGTACTTTGCTGTCTACTTTCATACTTTACCATGTAAACTCAATAAAAATTTTATTGTGGCTTCTTATGCCACCAACTTATCCATAGCGGTGGCCCTATTACAAGTTGGAGAAGATTGAATAGAGCATCCGGTGTGATTTATCCAAAAAGATGTCTTTGCCTGATTAAACTACTCCATATGATAAAGAGTTATTAGCAGTGGTTCAGTCGCAGCCTTATTGGCGCTATCACTTGCATGGATCATCCCAAACTTTCCATGTATGTACAGACCACCTTGCCTTTCTGTACTACCACGCTACTCATGTCTTTACCCCACGGCAAACCCTCTGGCATGAGACACAAGCCCAATTTGTGTTTTCCTATGAGTTTACTAAGGGCAAGGAGAATGGTTTAGCGGATTCTTTGAGTCACAACCCTGCACTAGCTCCCGAGCCTAGTGAGGTGGAGGTGCATAATATCCATTTGATGATTCCACCATGTAAGATTTTGTCTCAACTTACCTCTCCCTCAGCCAGCGGGCAATCGTTTGCTCCTCTGAAAATTACAGAGGAATATGGTATGTTCAGAAATGTAGTTTTTCCCTTCCTATGTCGACTAAATATGCTATGGTCCTTACTAAGAGCGCGTTAATTCAGGAAGATATTACCAGGGGTTATCACCTGAAGGATGAGATGGTGTGATTTCAGGGACGAAATTGGGCTCCCACTGGACCACTTCGCCTGGAAATAATCTGGGATCATCATGAAGAAATCACCGTTGGTCATTCTGGGAAGGTGAAGACTCTAAAGCTAATTTGCTGTACGTACAATTTAAAGGTTTAGCCGCACAGAAGGGCAGATATTGTAAAGAGTGCATGGTCTGCAACCAAATGAAACTATATTTCCAGCCACTAGTGGGGTTGTTGGTACCAGTTCAGAAGGCTGAAAGGCCGTGGACTTCTATATTAATCAACCTTATTGTGAAATTGCCTGTATCTGATGGCTAAGATGCCATCATGGTAGTGGTAGACCGTTTTACGAAGTTTTCTCAATAAATTCCTTGCAGAAATTTACTAACTGTGGCTGAGATGGCTAGGTATCTGTCACTTATGTGTTTGCTCTTCACGGGGTCCCCCAAGAAATAATTAACGATTGTGGACTCCAGTTTACCTCCATCTTTTAGAAAGAATTGTGTAAGACTCTGCAAATACGTCTTAGCTGTTCAACTGCCTATCACCCTCAATCAGATGGGCAGACTGAACTAGTGAACCAGTGCTTGGAGCAGTTTTTGCGCTACTACACTGCCGCAGATTATTCATATTGTGATTCCATCTCCCAATGGCCCAATTCAGGTATAACAAAGCCCAACATGCATCAAACGGCTGTTCCCCTTTCTTCGCCAACTATGGCTTCAATCCCGCCTTCAACATGGAGCCCGCTTATGGATCCAAAGTAAAATCGGTGGTGGACTTTGCCAAAATGATCAAGAAAGTACACCAGGGGTTGAGCATGAATTTAGATGCGGCCATTCAGGATTACAAGGAGAATGCTGATGGTAAGAGTAAGCTGACCAGCATATAAGGAAGGATATCTCGTAATGTTGGATGCTAAAAACATCGTAATCAAGCAATTAAGCAAGAAAATGAGATAAAAGATAATTGATCTTTACTACATTGTTAGAAGGTGGGCCACACCTCATACCAGCTGGATCCCCCTCATATTAAATTTTTTCAGTCTTCCATGAAAGAAAGCTTACGTTGTTTGGAGGCCCCCACCAAAAGCCCTGAGGCTTATCTCGTAGATGGGGCACTGGAGTGGGAAGTGTAGTAGATCGTAGCCTCCTGTCAGGTTAGAAGAAGCCTTGAGTAACTTGTCTCCTGGAAGGAATTTGATGCAGCGGAGAACAGTTGGTCTTAGCACATTACTGCACCCATGCCCAAGGTCTAATTGAATCATTCTACGAGAGTTTCCTGGAGGCTGCAGGATCAAATTTAAAGCAAGCTGTCAAATCCATGAAGTTGGCCCCTGGTCACAAAAACTTTTCCTTGGCGAATACCCCTGGGGGTGGAGCCCAAAAAGAGGAGAGGCTAATGTCATAATTACATGACTTAATTGGGGTTACCAACAGCCAAGACAAGGTTGGGCATCAGGAGGTCCAAAAGGTCAGGCTGCAGGAGTTTCTTTATCTAAATCACACCTTGGACCAACGCTGGGTGCAGGCCAAATATGCTTAGGTTGGCTCAGGTGAATGCATAACTTCCATCTTCATGTTACGGCATTATAGTTAAAACGTATGATTTACTTAATAACCATGATGGTTTGGTTCAAATGATAGGAAATGGGGTTTTTAACCCCAACAATTTTTTAAATTTTCAACTTGGGTTGGCCTTACCTTCATTAAATAACCAGAGTTTGGTCAATTACTATCTATAATACCCTGTCCAATGGAAGCGTGCAGTTATTGGTGCGCCTGGGCTTAGTACCATTTCCATCAAATGACTGTCCTCCCCAAAATTGTTTAATTTATATTCTTCAATACCAGCATTTCACGTTTGTTGACTTCTCTTGAATGAATCCCCCAGCCATTTAAAGTTTTTAAAATTTATGATTACTAGTGCAAACCTGTGCATGAACCTCCTCAAGGAGGTCTCTAACAACGTTGGCTGACCTCTTTTCACTAAATCATTTATAATATCAAGTGCACCATTGGGGGACTTTTCTTTCTCGTTGCAATCACTTTTACAACCTATTTAATTTAAGACTGAATCTAGTTTGATAATATCACAGAGGAGATTATTCTGCGCCCGTGTCAGGGAGCAGTTGGGCAAGTAAGGTAAGAGGAGCAGGTGGAAGGCCTGCGGCCTCCAACATTCGAAAACGCCCTGGAGAAACCAGCAAAATAGAAAAAAAAATTAAAGAACCGGCGGTCACTATTTCCCTGGATATACTCGCATGGCAAGCATGATGCAACCAGTACATCAACACGCCACACTCCCAGCCACTTTCGTTGGTGGAATTTGGAGTCCGCATGTTTCTGAACATCCAACAAATGGCCTTATGGGAAAAATTTTGTGAAGATGTGCACACAATTTTCCCGACTGTGGTGTACATTGCACCTCACTCCATGTCATGCGGTTGGCTGGACCTAGGTTATGAAAGCAAAGAGGCAGCAGACGAGGCTGCAGTGGTGCGCATAGTGGTCAACCTCCTTGAAGGGCAATGGGTCCTCGAAACCAAACGCACCAGATGGACAAAATCAAACCAAATTTTCCTCACGTTTGACCTTTTTCCTACTACGGTAAAACGTGACTTTTGGAACAACACCTGAAAGATGGTCTCGCCATATACAGCAAAATATAATATTTCAAAATGCAACGCTTCATGCTGATGCCACAGCTGTGCAGTGGCAAAGCCATCGCAGTCTTGACCCCAACTGAGGAGATTGTGAAGGACCTAACCCAGATCCCGCACTCCATTTTTATTGATATTACAGGGCATACCACTCACCCATTCTGGGTGACTGTGGTCAGCGCGCCCCCCATTTTCACCCACCGTGACGCGTTTGGCCATAAGGTGCATGTGTGCCCCACCAAGGAGGGCATCACATTCCAAGAGCACCCCTTGGCGGCCATGGCCAGCGGAGAGGCGCACTACAAACCAACTGCAAGCACCAAAGAGGCTTTCCCGTGGGGAGCACAAGGCTGCTACCTACTGGTAAAGCCTATCTCCCCGCAAGAGTGGAAGAAGGCCAAGCAGGCCCACAGGGCCGCGGCCAAGGAAGTGGCCAAAGCCACCACCGCTATCCCACACTCACAACGCCAGGAGGACATGGAAACCTTTGCAGCGGAGGTAACTCAGGAATCCATCAACCAATCAGATTGGGAAGCCCATGCCAAGTGGGCCACTCAATCCAAGGATCCGATGGGGGATTCGATCTCACCCAATTGTTGCACCCAAGCTCCAGCTGAAACCAACTTGGGACCCATCCCAACTGAAAATTTTTTTTGACCTGCTCAACGGTGCACCAAACTCATCTGCACCGCAAAAAATTCGTCCAATGTCAGGAAAACAAAAAGTGAAGGCCAAAGCCAACGCGACTCTTTTTGCAAAAATTAACAAAAACCCTGATAGCGTTGCTGCTAACACCCGCGCTGCTGTGAAAGCCTGTGGGGACCTTGAAGAGGCTGGTGGGCCCAGGTGCCCACACCCTTGCACCTAAGGTGCGATGGGAAAAACCTTCACTTTAGGGACATTGAATATCGCTGGACTCAAGGCCTCCCTGTCCCAGGCTAGAAAACTGAGTTTTTTACAACACAATTTACCTGTAAATATCCTGGCCATCTAGGAGTCCCATTATCCACAAGGTTTCGAGGAATTGGAAACCATTGCTCCTCCCATCCCTATCCTTTTGGTCAAAGCACTGTGGGTGCTAATTTGGAAAAATAACTTTTTCAAATTTTTATCCTCAGAAACATTCCTAAATGGCCGAGTGCTTGTTGTCACTTTCTTGTGGGCTGACGTAGCACATGCAATCGTCAACATCTATGCCCCAAATGGTGCACGCAAGCGTCAGGAATTTTTCTTGTTGGTCAAATCCATCCTTCTACCCCCAGACTCTTTCCTAGTTGGCGACATGAACTGTTGGCTAAACACACCAACGGACTGGTGGCCTTCCTCACCCCACGCCCCCAGAATCACATAGAACTATGTATTCTAAAGGCCACCCTCAGGTTAATGGATGCGCTGCCATGACATGCCCCGCTGCTCAAAAATATGATACATCCCTACGTCCACAACAGCCAATTAAGGTCCATGACCCGCATCAACCTTATCCTAATGCCGGCAAAATTCCAACCCCACATCTCCCACTTTAAAACAACAAAAATGGAATTCTCTGACCATCGACTTGTCTTGCTAACCTACCACCTACCTGTCACAGCTGCTAAGGCCCCACATTGGTGCAAAATCCGCCCCTCCGAGCTCATGTTGCCAGGATTTTCCACGTGGGTGGAAGCGGCAACTTTGACAAAAAAGTTTGTTACACCATTTTGTGTGGACCCCATTTCCACATGGGTAACTTTCAAAGATGACACCATCCGCCACTCTCGCCATCTCTCCTCCAGACGCTCATGAGCCACATTGGCAGTCATTTTGCACACTCTGGCAGAGTTGGCACACCTGGAGTCCAACATCCCAGCTACAGGATACAGCTCTGCATGGGGCCGGAAGTGGGCAGAGGCAGCTGCCCACCTCAACGCACTTGAAAGGCAACACAAACATCAGGTTTGTGTTCAGTACAGGGCCACACATAACACAAAAGGTGACAAGTGCACTGCACATTTCTTTAAAAAGAATTTTGCACCACGCCAGAGCGTGGCCTGCATACAGGTGCAAAGAGCGGGTGATTCTATTGCGGATACACCAGCCAAAGTGGCAATCAAAACACAAAAGTATTACTCTGAGTTATACCAATCTGATCCAATTCAGCCAGCCAAAGTGGCGGAATTTCTCGACTGAGCCCACATCTGCACCATTTTCCAATACCCAGAAATAATGAATTTGATTACTCTGACTGAATTATAGATAGCCATTTGTGGTGCGCCAAAACTGAAAATGCCCAGGCCCAGATGGCATTCCATATGAGTTCTACAAAAAGTATTTTAAATATATATCCCCATTGCTGCTCGCCTCACTTAACCAAAGCCTGTTGGAAACGTGCCTCCTATCAGGAGGACATGAGGCCTTTACCATCACACTCTTCAAGAAAGGGGATAATCTAGACTTAGCCAACTGGCGCCCCATTTCTCTAACAAACACAGACACCAAAATTTTAACAAAAATCATGGCTAACCGTTTAGGGACTGTAGCATCTGCCACCATCTCCCCAGAACAATTCGATTTCATACCCAGAAGGTCAATTTGGGATAACGTGCACTTTGTGGCTGATGTGTGTCAATCCACAGCCTCTGAGGCACTTGTATTCTTGGACCAACAGAAGGCCTATGATAGAGTAAACTGGGAATACCTCAGGGCCTGCCTCCATCAATTCCGCCTCCCCCCGTTCATCAACTGGGTGATGCTGCTCATGGAATCTGCAACAATGGCAGTGCGTGGCCCAGGCTTCCTAACGGAAGTAGTCCGCCCTCAAAGGGGCTTGCGACAAGGGGACCCCCTCAGCCCACTCATATACAACTTCAGCCTTGACCCACTACTGCGAAATGTGAATGCCCAACTCACTGGGGTCCATGTGCCAGGCCAAACCCCAGTCAAGATGATGGCATTTGCAGATGACTGCGTGGTGGGGGTGTCTAATAACAAAGATGCACGCGCGCTTGAAGCCCCCATCCAGGAGTATTCCCGGGTATGCAACGCGGCACTGAACGCTTCCAAAAACCGAAATCATCCTCCTAGTCAGTTTCAGAACTGCTGGACCCCAGCAATCAGTTCCCAACCCGGCCCATCTGCTCGCCCACGTCCTCGCCCTACTAACTCAACACACACCGCCCCACAGGTGCTCCCCTTTGTGCCACATCCTACCATAGGACTGATATGCCATCTGGGCGGGTGGATGGAGGCAGGCGGATACACGTCAGCAGTAATGGAGTGCCATGTTCTGGACAACGTGATGAAGCGAATCACCTCTCTCAGAGCCCACCCTACTTCCCTTACTGGCAGGGTTGTTTTAGCCAACTCTATGCTCCTCTCCAAAGTCTGGTTCGGAGCCCACGCCATCCCCTTCTCCCCAAGCTTCTTCAAATCCTTGTATGCCTTGCTTCAAGGATGGCTTTGGTCAGGTTGCCCTCCACCAGTACGGCTAGAGGTCATGTTTGGCCCTCATCATCATGGTGGCATGGACCTGCTTGACTTCAAAGCCCATGCTGCCAAGATCCTGAGCACCTGGATTGCGGCCGTCACCGCCCCTACACTCCCCTCCCAACACTGGTCCCACGCAGCCTGCTCCAACTTCTCCCGCGCCTTGGGCCTCAACAATCCATCAAACCCCCACTCCCTGATGAAATACCCCGCATCACACACATCGGCCACAGGTCCTCACAGGACTAAAACCCACTACAAACGAATCCTACTCTCCATGCGGAGCGCTGAGTGGAGAATTCGTATTAGCGGACATACAACCCAAAGAGGCCGCCCCTCTCCTCAGTTCACACAAGAGGTACAGGGGCTACCCATCCATGATGGCGTGATCCCCATTCGGCCCCATGTCCTATCCAGGGTGGGCTACCTGGACAAGATGGACATCCCTTACTCCATTGAAACCCAAAAAACTATTTGGAAATACCTAAACCATCCTCTGTTGCAGCCTCAAGTCCGCTCCCATATGTGGCGCTGCCTGAGGTGGGTGTATCATACAGCTGAGCGCTCTAACGCTTTACACTCATCCTGTGTCATGTGTGGCCAGTATGGAACGCTGTTCCACCGCCTGGAGAAGTCTTTAACCTCTAAAATAATATGGCGTGAAGTTCAACGTCTGCTGGGCCAGGATCAAACGCATCCCTTCAGTCTGTCAAGAGATATGTTTGCTCTATCAATGGCCTCCTCTCTTCCACCCTCCCTCCATGCTTTGGTGGTTGCAATCGCCATGTGGACCATCCACACGATTGTTTTAGATGCCATCGCAGGCTCACCCCCACCCTCCCAGAAGCTGTCCACAGATTTCGGTCTCATTTGGTGGACCACTTTCAAGCGTGGATGTTTGGATACCTCCCACCGCGTCGCTGACAGCTGGTCTCCTCCTGGTTCCCAGTATGGTTCATTAAATCAGACCCTTTCCTCCATACGTGTTCAATTGAGGCTGCGGCCCCTCCACACGTTCCCTCCCCCTCCCCATAAGTGGCGTTCCCGCTGGCAACAAGAGATAGCATCGCTTCTCTGGGGTGCCTTCCCTGGTACTAAGTTTTGTCTCTTCTGAGTCATATTTGGAAGTGTCCGTCCCATGGTCAGCCTTCCCCATAATAAATTAAAATCAAGAGCACCATTAGGCCCCCTTGATGTCCTCCAAACTGAGGCACCTAAACCCTCCAGCACTAATATCCGCTTGATTAGAAGATCCCAGTGGGGCCTACCCAAGTGTTCCTGTTTGTTAGTTTCAACTTCATTTTTACCGCGTTATACACATTTTGCTTAGGGATATTTTGTCTCTGGCGCCCTTAACGGTGCCCTTTATACCATAATCTTTATGACGAATTCCCTGGAGGTGTGTCTATGCACCACAAACCACCTCGCTAGGAACTGAGAGTTATAGACACTCTCCTGATATTAGAAAAACTTTATGGTGAACTTCTTATGACCCTCAACATGACCTAGAATTATCATGATTTGCACATAATGCAGTTAGACATGGTGGCATGTGCAAGATGTTGGAATTGTTGTGACCTTGGTATTAATTAAAAATATGAACTTTGAGGTGCTTGAAACAATCACCTGCTGCCACCAGTCTAAAGGGGAAAAGCCATTCCACCAGAAGACTTTGTAAATGTTAGTTTAAATCATATTTTGCTTGACATATGGTTTCCATTTATGTCGTTGGGCCCCTTCCAATAGGAGCTAACTGGTCCAAGTACGTTCTGGTGGCGATTGCTCATTTGAACAGGTGGGTTAAAGCTTGGACAATACAGGATATGGGGGCTGTCACCATGGCCATGTTCATAATGGAAATATATCCAGCGACATGGTTGCCCTCAGTTCCTTATTACCAATAAAGGAAATAACTTCACTTCCCACAGCCTTCAGAAGATGAATGAGCTTATGGCCATCTGCAGGGTTCTAACGACCCTGTACAACCCTGAGTTTAATGGGATGGTTGAGAGAGTTAAAGGGACTTTAGTGAACATACTCTGTAAACTGGTGGTGGATCAACCTTCAGATTGAAATTCCCTTTTGTCCACCTTCATCTTTGCTTATAACATTCACTATCATTTTGCTATGGGGAAGAGCCCTTTCAATTACTGTATGGACGACACCCTGCTCTTCTGACGCTTCTATATGCCTGTTTAGAGGATACAAGCGTAATGGATCCTCAACATTATTGGACTGACCTAGCGGAACATTCATCGAATTGCAAACCAAAGAATACTCATTAAGCTTAGCCAAGAAGATTAAGAAACAGTATGCTGATCAGTATGCGGCATAGAAGGCTAGCCCAGCTCAAAGATGGGGATATGGTTCTATTCTTTGACCAACATGGGTCTTGTCAGAAGCACAAATTGGCCAGTATATGGATTGGTTCATTCAAAGTTATTGAGAAAACAGGTGTCAATGCCAATACTATTAATGACCCCACAAGCAGTTGGATTATTAAGCAAGTGCAAGCAAAGCTCCACTTGGTGTATATGTAATAGGAGCTTTATCATACACCCAAGAAGGTTAATGTCAAGATTATGATATGACTGGATGATAAGCGCTAAAATAGCCACGGTGGATTGGTGAGAATCTGCCGACCATGATACTAGTTGTGATTATTTGAGCACTTTGAGATGAGGTAATATTGGTTTTTAAAGGGTTATCATTGGATTACCTTCAAATAAGGTGTTAAGGCGATGTTTTTAAATGTATTGCGGGGAAGGCCGCCCATGGGACGGACACTTTCAAATATGACTCAGGAAAGACAAACTTAGTACCAGGGGAGGCACCCCAGAGAAGCGATGCTATCTCTTGTTGCCGGCGGGAACGCAACTTATGGGGAGGGGGAGGGAACGTGTGAAGGGGCCGTAGCCACTATGGAGCACGTGTGGAGGAAGGGGTCGGATTTGATGAACCAGACTGGGAACCAGGAGGAGATCAGCTGTTGGCGATGCGGTGGGAGGTATCCAAACATCCATGCTTGAAAGTAGTCTACCAAATGAGACCGGAATCTGTGGACAGTTTCTAAGAGGGTGAAATGGAGCCAGCGATGGCATCCAAGACAATCGTGTGGATAGTCCACATGGCGATTGCGACCACCAGAGCATGGGAGGAGGGTGGAAGGGGGAGGCCATTGATGAAGCAAACATATCTCTTGACAGACTGAAGGGATGCGTTTGATCCTGGCCCAGCAGACGTTGGCCTTCGCGCCATATCACTTTAGATGTGGTGCACTTCTCCAGGTGGTAGAACAGCGTTCCATACTGGCCACACACGACACAGGATGAGTGTAAAGCGTTAGAGCGCTCAGCTGTACGATACACCCACCTCAGGCAGCGCCACACATGGGAGCGGACTTGAGGCTGCAACAAAGGATGGTGTGCGCATTTCCAGATAGTCTTTTGGGTCTCAGTGGAATAAGGGATGTCCATCATGTCCAGGTAGTCCACCCTGAATAGGACATGGGGTCAAATGGGGATCACGCCATAATGGATGGTAGCCCCTGTACTCTTGTGTGAACTGAGGAGAGGGGCGGCCTCTTTGGGTTGTATGTACGCTAATAAGAATTCTCCACTCTGTACTTCGCATGGAGAGTAGGATTCGTTTGTAGTGGGTTTTAGTCCCGTGAGGACCTGTGGCCGATGTGTGTGATGCGGGGTATTTCATCAGGGAGTGGGGGTTTGAAGGATTGTTGAGGCCCAAGGCTCAGGAGAAGTTGGAGCGGGCCGCGCGGGACCAGTGTTGGGATGGGAGTGTAGGAGCGGTGACGGCCGCGATCCAGGTGCCCAGGATCTTGGCAGCATGGGCTTTAAAGTCAAGCAGGCCCATGCCACCTTGATGATGAGGGCCAAACATGACCTCTAGCCGTACTGGTGGAGGGCGGCCTGACCAAAGCCATCCTTGCAGCAATGCATACAGGGATTTGAAGAAGCTTGGGGAGAAGGGGATGGCGTGGGCTCTGAACCAGACTTTGGATAGGAGCATAGAGTTGGCTAGAACAACCCTGCCAGTAAGGGTAGTAGGGTGGGCTCTGAGAGAGGCGATTCGCTTCGTCACGTTGTACAGTATATGGCACTCCAATACTGCTAACGCATATCTGCCTGCCTCCATCCACACGCCCAGATGGTGCACCGGTCCTATGGTAGGACGTGGCATGAAGGGGAGCACCATTGGAGCGGTGTGTGTTGAGTTAGTAAGGCGTGGACGTGGGCGAGCAGATGGGCTGGGTTGGGAACAAATTGCTGGGGCCCAGCAGTTCTGAAACCGACTAAGGAGGATGATTTCAGTTTTAGAGGCGTTCAGTGCCGCGTTGCATACCCGGGAATACTCCTGGATGGGGGCTTCAAGCGCGCGTGCATCTTTGTTATTAGACACCCCCACCACGCAGTCATCTGCAAATGCCATCATCTTGACTGGGGTTTGGCCTGGCACATGGACCCCAGTGAGTTGGGCATTCACATTTCGCAGTAGTGGGTCAAGGCTGAAGTTGTATAAGAGTGGGCTGAGGGGGTCCCCTTGTCGCAAGCCCCTTTGAAAGCGACTACTTCCGTTAGGAAGCTTGGGCCACGCACTGCCATTGTTGCAGATTCCATGAGCAGCATCACCCAGTTGATGAAGCGGGGGGTAGGCGGAATTGATGGAGGCAGGCCCTGAGGTACTCCCAGTTTACTCTATCATAGGCCTTCTGTTGGTCCAAGAATACCAGTGCCCCTGAGGCTGTAGATTGACATGCCTTAGCCACAGAGTGCACGTTATCCCAAATCGACCTTCTGGGGATGAAACCGAATTGTTCTGGGGGAGATGGTGGCAGATGCTACAGTCCCCTAAATGGTTAGCCATGATTTTTGTTAAAATTTTGGTGTCTGTGTTTGTTAGAGAAATGGGGCGCCAGTTGGCTAAGTCAAGCTTATCCCCTTTCTTCAAGAGTGTGACTGTAAAGGCCTCATGTCCTCCTGGTAGAAGGCGCGTTTCCAACAGGCTTTGGTTAAGTGAGGCTAGCAGCAATGGGGATATATATTTGAAATATTTTTTGTAGAACTCATATGGAATGCCATCTGGGCCTGGGCATTTTTGGTTAGGCGCACCGCGAATGGCTGTCCATAATTCGTTTGGAGTAATTAAATTCATTATTTCTGGGTATCAGAAAATGGTGCGGATATGAGCTTGGTCGAGAAATTCTGCCATTTTGGCTGGCTGAATTGGTTCAGCTCAATATAACTTGGAGTAATATTTTTGCATTTTGATTGTCACTTCAGCCAGTGTGTCTGCAATGGAATTATCTGATCTTTGCACCTGTGTGCAGGCCAGCTCTGGCGTGGTGCAAAAATTTTTTAAAGAAGTATGCGGTGCACTTGTCGCCTTTAGTGATGCATGTGGCCCTGTATTGGACATAAACCCGATGTTTGTGTTGCCTTTTGAGTGCATTGAGGTGGGCGGCTGCCTCCACTCACTTCCGGCCCCATGCAGGGCTGTATCCTGTGGCTGGGATGTTGGACTCCAAGTGGGCCAATTCCTCCAGAGCGTGCAAGATAACCGCCGATGTGGCTCATGAGCATATGGAGGAGAGATGGCGATAGTGGCGGATGGTGTCCTCCTTGAAAGTTGCCCATGTAGAAATGGGGTCCGCGCAAAATGGTGCAACAAACAATTTTGACAAAGTTGCCTCTTCCACCCATGTGGAAAATCCTGGCAATGCGAGCTTGGGGGGGCGGATTTTGCACCAATGTGGGGCCTTTGCAACTGTGATGGGTAAGTGGTAGGTTATCGAGACCAGTCGGTGGTTGGAGAATTCTATTTTCGTTGTTTTGAAGTGGAGATGTGGGGTTGGAAATTTGCCAGCGTTAGAATAAGGTCGATGCAGGTCATGGACCTTAATTGGCCATTGTAGACGTGGGGACGTGTCATGTTTTTGAGCAGTGGGGCATGTCGTGGCAGCACATCCATTAACTTAAGGGTAGCTTTTAGAATGCGTAGTTCTACGTGACCCTGTGGGGCGTGGGGTGAGGGAGGCCAACAGTCTTTTATCGAGGTTAGCCAACAGTTCATGCTGCCAACTAGGAAGTAATCAGGGGGTAGTGGGAGGGATTTGACCAACGAGAAAAATTCCTGATGCTCGTGTGCACCATTTGGGGCATAGAAGTTGACAATTGCATGTGCAACGTCAGCCCATGAGAAGGTGATGATGAGCACTCGGCCATTTAGGAATGTTTCTGAGGATGTGAATTTGAAAAATTTATTTTTCCAAATTAGCACCCCACAGTGCTTTGACCAAAAGGATAGGGATGGGAGGAGCATTGTTTTCCAAGCTTCCTCGGAACCTCATGGACAGTGGGACTCCTGGATGGCCAGGATATCCACGGGTAATTTGTATTGTAAAAAACTCAGTTTCCTTGCCTGGGATGGGGAGGCCTTGAGTCTGGCGATATTCAACATCCCTAGAGTGAAGGTTTCCCCATCACACCTTAGGTGCGAGAGGGTGGGCCCCTGGGCCCACCAGCCTCTTCCAGGTCCCCACGGGCTTTCACAGCAGCGCGGGTGTTAGCAGCAACGCTATTGGGGTTTTTGTTAATTTTTGCAGAAAGAGTCGCGTTGGCTTTGGCCTTCACTTTTTGTTTTCCTGACATCGGATGAATTTTTTGTGGTGCAGATGAGTTTGGTGCACCGTTAAGCGGGTCAAAAAAAATTTCAGTTGGGATAGGTCCCAAGTCAGTTTTGACTGGAGCTTGGGTGCAGCAATTGGGTGAGATCAAATCTCCCATTGGATCCTCAGATTGAGTGGCCCACTTGGCATAGGCTTCCCAATTTGTTGGATGATGGATCCTAAGTCACTTCCGCCGCGAAGGTCTCCATGTCCTCCTGGTGTTGTGAGTGTGGGATGGCGGTGGTGGCCTTGGCCGCTTCCTTGGCCGCGGCCCCTATGGGCCTGCTTGGCCTTCTTCCACTCCTGCGGGGAGATGGGCTTTACCAATAGGTAGCAGCCTTGTGCTCCCCACGGGAAAGCCTCCTTGGTGCTTGTGGTTGGTTCATAGTGCACCTCTCCGCTGGCCATGGCCGCCGAGGGGTGCTCTTGGAATGTGACGCCCTCCTTGATGGGGCATGCATGCGCCTTATGGCCAAACGTGTCACAGTGGGTGCAAATGGGGGGCGCACTGTCCACAGCTACCCGGAATGGGTGGGTGGTATGCCCTGCAATATCAATAAAAGTGGAGTGCAGGATCTGGGTTAGGTCCTTTGCGATCTCATCAGTTGGGGTCAGAACTGCGATGGCTTTGCCAGTGCACAGGTGTGGCATCAGCGTGAAGCGTTGCATTTTGAAAGATTGTATTTTGCCATATATGGCGAGATCATCTTTCAGGTGTTGTTCCAAAATGTCACGTTTTACCATAGTAGGCAAGAAGTCAAACGTGAGAAAAATTTGGTTTGATTTTATCCATCTGGTGCATTTGGTTTTGACAACCCATTGCCCTTTGGGGAGGTCAACCACTATGCGCACCACTGCAGCCTCGTCTGCTGCTATTTTTCTTTTGAAACCTAGGTCCAGCCAACCACGTGACATGGAGTGAGGTGAAACGTACACCGCAGTTGGAAAAATTTTGTGTACATCTTCACAAAATTTTTCCCACAAGGCCGTTTTTTGGATGTCCAGATACACCCAGACTCCAAATTTCACCAACGAAAGTGGCTGTAAGTGTGGCGTGTTGATGTACTGGTTGCATCATGCTTGCCACGCGAGTATCTCCGGGGATTTTGTGACCGCTAGTTTTTTGAGATTTTTGTCAATTCCGCCAGATTCTCCGGGGCGTTTTCAAACGTTGGAGGCCGCGGGCCTTCCACCTGCTCCTCTTACCCTGCTTGCCCAACTGCTCCCTGACATGGGCGCAGACTAATCTCCTCTGTGAGATTATCAAACTAGATTTAGTCTTGAATTGAATAGGTTGCAAAAGTGTTTGTAACGAGAAAGAAAAGTTTTTTTTGTGTTAAGGCGATGTTGACATTCAAAAAATATTGAGTAGATCGCCTCAAACATAGGTGATAGAAATTTAAGAATAGAATACTCAGTTAAAACCAATGAGAATATCTGAAACTAAATATTCTAAGCCAAGAGAGCGGTAACATCCTAAGTTGCTGAGTTATAAGCGAGATGAGACAATTATGGAAGAGGATTGTTAGTAGGAATTGAGAGAGGAGCAGCGAGAATCCACTGAAATTATTACGTTAAAATAAAGGAGTGTCATTGATGCAAATGCTCCTATTTATTATATAATATTTAAAATCAAGTTTCTTCCAGGGACTGATGATTTCCATAATTCCGTCCTATTTCTTTGTGGATGTGGGAATCCAGCTGTTTTTCGCTCGCTGGTGTTAATGGTGGCTGGATCCACAAAAGAGCTTTTAATATAATAAAGTTATAAAAACACTAATAACCAAAAATTTTATTTTTATAAGGATTTATTGGTTTCAGTAAGGGATAAAAAAACCTTGCAATATCTGACCATTCAGTATCTAAAATAGTATTGAGGGTTGAAGGGAATTTGTTGGTAAGTTTGGAACATCTTGGTACAGTCCAAATAAGGAAATATGCAGATTCGCCCTATCAAAGCTCAGAAAACCTGCTTCATTATGGATATAAGACTGATTGGGAGTTGATTTTTTGTAATATATACCTTTGGGGTAACAATTTAATAAAATAACAGCCAATCACCCTTACCAAAATTTATTGCACCCTGGGGGACCCCCGCCAAGCCTATAAAAGAGGGTAGTCCCAGCTTCAGTGCTGGTTTTGAACTAGTCGTTCCCATGGAAAACCTTCAATGAGTCCCAAGGTTTACCTGCGTGATCAGGGAAATTTGACTTCCCAACTTAGCGCTAATTGCTCAGTTAGTATTCATAATTGTGTTTTCCCAATTCACAGGGCTCCACCATGAATTAAGCCAGGGTATTTTGGCCAATACTGTTGTTATTTTCATTTTAAAACAATTTTATTATGAGATTGGACATGTAATTGGCGATCATATTTGGTGAGTTGGAACTATTATCACCTACAACACTCTTTTGACAAAGTCAATATGGCAGTTGTCCAATATCGCTCCCCTCAAGGACGTTGGGGGATAATAGGGCCGTAGGAAACGGCCTATACTCAATTAATGGTAATCTCTGTAGCTAAAATTTGATAGAGTACTCATTTTTTCTCTTGTAAATGAATGTGAATGGACCCTTCAGATTGAGCGAAGCTTGCTCTTTCTAGAAGTGATGCGATTATAAGAGTATAAGACCATATAAGTCCCTTTAAATTAAGGCATAGGAGACCAAAGCCCTTTGTTAGCTTGTACTTCTTTAGTGACCG